>WBZZ01001254.1:65000-109992 GCA_019918135.1 Paulinella micropora
CCGCAGTCCCAGCAACCTCTTGCAAGACGTCACCGAATGTGCAAGTGCATACACCAAGCGCGGTTGCTAGAGCTGCCTCGAAACCCCACCCATAACAATCTGGTGTCTGCTGGGTCCTGGGCTATCAACCAGCATATGCGGAGTTTAAGATCTTTTACGCGCGCAACGACCCTCCTCCCCAGCATCTACCACCAAAGGGTTATGAGTTGGCGTCACAGTTTAACGCCTTGAGGCCATTGGGCTGATAATAATAATAATAATAATAATAATAATAATAATAATAATAATAATAATAATAATAATATAATAATAATAATAATAATAGTGCTTCTCTGTCAATGGCTGATGCATTTCTGCACATGCGCCTCCATCGTCTCACCCGTGAGGGGAGTACGAAGAATTGACGATAAGCTCTAGTGACACCCCCGCAAGGGCAGTTCCAACACTTCCAGACGGACCGGTATGTTCAATGAAAAAATAATAATAATAATAATAATAATAATAATAATAATAATGATAATGATAATGATAATGATGACAATAATAATAATAATATAATAATAGTAATAATAGTGCTTCTCTGTCAATGGCTGATGCATTTCTGCACATGCGCGTCCATCGTCTCACCAGTGAGGGGAGTACGAAGAATTGACGATAGGCTCTAATGACACCCCCGCACGGGCAGTTCCAACACTTCCAGACGGACCGGTATGTTCAATGAAAATACTGGTGGCACCGACAGGGCCCAGATGGTAGAACTTGACCACTGGGCTATCACGGTGTCCATTAATAATAATAATAATAATAATAATAATAGTGCTTCTCTGTCAATGGCTGATGCATTTCTGCACATGCGCCTCCATCTTCTCACCCGTGAGGGGAGTACGAAGAATTGACGATAAGCTCTAATGACACCCCCGCAAAGGCAGTTCCAACACTTCCAGACGGACCGGTATGTTCAATGAAAATACTGGTCCAGACGGACCGGTATGTTCAATGAAAATACTGGTGGCACCGACGGGAATCGAACTGGCGACAGGGCCCAGATGGTAGAACTTGACCACTGGGCTATCACGGTGTCCAGTAATAGTAATAATAATGATAATAATAATAATAATAATAATAGTAATAGTAATAATAATAATAATAATAATAATAATAATAATAATAATAGGCTTCCTCAGACTATAGCATCAGATCCAGATCCTGGACATGTGCCTCCATTAATAATAATAATAATATCGAAGACATTCAAGTTAACACACAAACTCTATAAATTTTTTTTCTTTTTATAATAATGTTCCGAGGCTATCTTATAAAAAAAGTTCTATCTTATAAAAAAGTTAAACTTTTTTTATTCACATAGCTTTTTTAATACCTTTAACTTTTTTTATACGTTAAACTTTTTTATATTAATACTTTCAACTTTTTTCATACTATCGGAATGAATACCGTACCGGACCGAATTATTAATATTGTGTTAAACGTACTTCAAGTTTTTACTTCAAGTTTACACTTCTATTTTTACTTCATTTTTCCGTTTATTTATCAACTTCATAACTTGTAGTTGTCACGTTTGAAGTTCAACTGCTGTTAACAGATCAATTTATTTTTTACCCTGGTTCACTTTTTAGAAAATGTTAACTATTGCCTTTTTTCACATATCTACACTTTACTAGTTTCAAGTTCCTAGACTGCCTTTTCCGGTCCCCAGTCATATGAAATATTATAATTATAGGTAAAATAGGCATCTACACCAGATAAACTTTGAGTGGCAGTCTTCCGTCCTTTTTACTCAGTTATTCAAGTTTTTCCCAGACTGACTTGAACGTGACAACTCCAACTGTATCAGACTGAGCACTTTAACGACCTGCCAAAACCACTACCGTTGACATTTTACTGTTTTGACCTGCCAGTTAGATTCTCCTCTGCACCGTTCATGTTTCGACTTCACTAACTAGTTTTCGATCATGATCAAGTTTCGTCCAGGAATGACTTCAAACGATTTAATCAAAGTTTTTACGACAATTACCATTTTCCTATTGACTTACGATATACCGAAGAATGACTTTAATGATTATACTTTACCCAACAGTAACGGATGACTAAAACGATTGGTAGGTATTAATAACAGAACAATAACTGGACCCACTTAATGGGGGCAGATATTGTGGAAATATGTATTAGCATAAAAATGATGCCACGGAAATTAAATTAATATTACACCTATCGATTATCCACTCCCTCTCCTCTCGTAGAAGTAGATATATCGGCTCTGCTAACAGGGATGTCCCATTCAGAGCTATGCCCCGGCCCATAGCGTAGTACGTGTGACTCACGTACCATAGTCCTGTAATAGCAGTGTGACGTAGGTAGTAGAGCGCTCGCACCCCTCAGTGCTATTCCTTAATCTAGCTACCTTATACTGCCTTCCCAGAAACTTATTATTTCTAACTTACTTCAAGGGGAGACTCTAACTGAATGAAATATCATGTTATGATACTATCATAGGCAAATATGAGTTGATTCCAGTTGATATAAATTTGAAAAATATGCACTAATAGCCATAAACATAGAATATGTAATCATCATACATGATTTAAATAGTTAAATATCGGGGAAATATCAAACCCGATTAGCATTGTCAGGAACGCATTGTCTGGGTCCCTGCAACGTTGTCAAAGCATAAAACATAAAAATGAGCGTAAATTTTGTATGAAATTTGCAAACCCGCATATACCCGTCTGCACACACCAATACAACCTCATGCAATGAGACGTGCACAGAAACGACAATAAACGCACATATTTATGATGCACATACGATTATAATGTAATAAAAACAGGTATAATTACTTAATATATGACCGGGCAAATATGACTTATATACAATACGCATGGCAAGTAAAGATATCGCTAGATAGCAGCAAAACAAAGTTTGAGGGAGTCTTGCATAGCTGGTCGCTTCGTGTCTCCCTTGTCCAGACGTCCCTTGAACAGCTCCATGAAATACTCCATGAGCATGTATGGGATGATGCTCCAGACGCGGGTGTGTTCGTCAGTAGCGCGAATGTAACGAGCCCAGTACGCGTCCATGAGGGCCATTGCAGTTTTATCTCCCCATTTATGCACCGTGTCGATGATGCGGTTGCATGCCAAAAGCAATGACAAATTGTTCAACTGTAAGTTAAATGCAAGTTCGCGGGCTTGAATTGCGACATCAGCGGTCGGCGCGCTTGGCGGACGATTCATCACGAAGAGGGATCGAACTCGATTCATCATGTGTAACGTGCGAGGTGGTATACCTGCAAAGGTGGACGATCGCAGGACTCTTCCTGTCGACGATGCTGAAGGGGACTCATTGCCTGTGGGTGGCGCCGCGGGGATGGTGCAGCCGTCAAAGGAGAGCCACTCACCGTCGAAGGGGCAGGGTTCTGAGTCACAGTCGCCGTGCTAGACGATGGGTCAGTTGACGAACCCGAAGACGAACTCGACGTTGAGCTCGATGCTGGACTCGATAATGAGCTCATGATGAGCTCGCGGGGGCCGGAGTCACGGTTGTTGCATTCCCGGTTGTTGCAATCACGGGGGCTCCACCTCGGTCCTCCGCGGAGGGGTTCGTGCCACCAGCGAGCAAGGTCGGATAAGCTTCTTCCGCAACGGAGAAAAGAGGGCTCAACGTGATGCGACTACCTTGCAATGCTGTACTCAGCGAGATGCGAGGCGTTGGGCGTACCGGTGTCGATGTAGTGGAGGTTGAACCTGACGAACCAGTCGAAGTTGCCGTCTGCATTGCAAAGGTCGGCATAGGTCCAAGAGGGCCAGTCATCGGTCGAAGTGGCGTCGCGAAGGCTGGGTCGGACATGGACAGTGTACACAGTGCTCGATTGACCAGTGGGGCAGGTGGGCGTGCTGCCAAGAGGGATGCCAGCGATGGGTACGGGTCACGCCGGGGCAGGGGTGTCGCTCCACTCGCTAGGCTACCAGGGCGGGCAAACGGATCGACAGAGGTGGTTGGAGGTACCCTACTGATGGGGGCCAATGTTGTTGCACATACGGGCAACGCAACTCTGGCAAAGGCCAACGATGGAGTGACTACAGGGGACGATGTTGCAGTAGATGATGGTGCAGCTGGGGTGATGGGGCTCGTCGATGGGTGAGTCGGCGGTGCAGGTCCCAAAAGAATACTTCCCAGGGCTGCTGCTGGGGTCGTACCAGTCGGTCGATGGGGGCATGGTAACAGGAGTACTTGCAAGGGTTGAAAGTACCAATCCAGAAAGTGATCCAGGTGCCCCAGGCATCAAAGTCGAAATTGGCGAATGGTTAATAAATTCCTCTAAAGGAATGAGAGTACCCAATTGATTCCAGAGAGCTTTATGTTGAGCTGCAGAGCCTGTAGGTCCAAGGTACTCCTGGTAGATGTCATGGGCTGTTATGTTCGAATTACACATCAACTTTAGGGAGGGTGTCGGTACTAATGGTAAATGAAGCAAATTAGTTTGCTTATCTTTTACTGCTTTAAGTAAAATATTTCGATATTCACCTGAATGATTAGTAAATAAATCTTCTTTGAACTGCGTTGATTGCGTCCACGAGAGGTCCGTAGTGAGAGGAGTTGACTTCCCTTCCTCAACTTCCTTCAGGAATTTCTTCTCGGAGGGCAGAAGACCATGGTACACTCCCAGGATGGTAAAGGGGTCCAAACATTTCCTCTTGTGCTCCCAAAGACGCGACAGGGGATCGTCGTGGCGCGAGTTGGCGAACATTCCACGTCACTAGGCCAGGCAGTGTGGGTACACTTGTAGAGCACGATGAGCAGCAAAGAGGATGATCTTGCTGGGTGATAAGGGGGTGACCCTAACACAAACAAAACCAGACACATACTGTGTTAGTTGATTGCATAGAGTGTAGAAGAGCAGAGAGACGGCACAAAAATGCAAAGACAGGTGAACGATCTGTCTCACGGATGTGTTTTTGATGACCTCTGATCTCCCACGTTCGTTGAGAAGTACCTTCCTTGTAGGAGGTGCTTTCAAATCGATCTGTCGACAGAGAACACAAACCTCATGTGTGCAGTTTTCACTTGAAAGAAAAATTCGAATTGTGAGTTTGGATACAACCCCAAGGGATAAATACACAACGAACTCTAATTAAAAGTCTCTTTGGCTGCAAAAAGCCCTAACTCCTGAGAGTAGCTGAAATACCAGTAAATAGCTGAGAGGTCACTTCGTTTATTTACGTAGATTTCTTTGTTTGCAGACTTTGGTTGCAAAGTACGATCGCTGGGAACATAGATTGTGAGTTGGTATTGCGTGACACTTGAAAATGCTGGTGTAGCACTTGAAGGAGTGTTTCAAGTCCAAGTTGTTGGTTCAAGTGTCCGAAATTCGCTTTTGGAAAAGTCTTCCACAGTCACAAGTGATGTGCAGGGATTGTGCGGCAAATATTATTTTCCGTTCTCTTGACTTCGTGTCCACAGATTTACCTTAATTTGCGGTTTTCGGGAAATCGGGGGAAAGGCAGTAGAGAGGGGGAAATGTTAGACTATAGATTTGGTAACTAATATATCCATGTATTTAACCGGGTTATGCAGTTAGATCCCCTATCAGAATAACTAATGCCAATCCACCTTAATGGACCGAGTGGGTATATCTGCCCCCATTAAGTGGGTCCAGTTATTGTTCTGTTATTAATACCTACCAATCGTTTTAGTCATCCGTTACTATTTGGTAAAGTATAATCATTAAAGTCATTCTTCGGTATATCGTAAGTCAATAGGTTATGAAGCCTTGAAGCGCCGTTGCGCTGGACCCTTGGAGAGTGTCTCCAAGAACCGAAGAAAGCTGGCACCTACACCCAGAGGGACGTTGTCTTGTTCGTGTTTGGTGTCAGAGCAGAACTAATTTCTGTCTACTGTGTGTGGTTGATAGGTAACTGGAGTGGCCCTGTGCGAGTTGAGCTGAGTCTCAGCGCAGTGGGTGGTGGTTAGAGGCCCTTCGAGCTCAGCCAGCCAGCCCACCAAGGCGTCAAGAGTTCCCCGAGGAACGTTCCGTGGACAGTGGCGAAGGAAGCCAGACGTCCAGCTCCCAGTTCTGCCGGCAACGACGGTTCCCGGCAACCTTTCTCTGCACAACAGTCCTGGCTTTGATCCGGTTTTGGGTGAACATTCTAGCAGTGGCCCGTTTATTAATTTTTACGTTCGGCCCCACTAGCAAAGAGCTCATTCATTCGTTTGGCGTCAGTCGCCGACGTTGGACTTTTCCCCCAGTGGGCTGGTCTGAAGGACCCCCCAGCTGTGGCGAGAAACCCCAAAAACCAACAGTTCTAGTCGTCGGGACAAGAGGCTTTGCTCTCCTTTTGCCGACGTACGCTCAACAAGTCTCTGATCAAGTAGCTTGGGTAAGCACTAAGGTAAGAAATGGCCTCACATACCTTCCCGAAAGTGAAAGTAGATCTAAAAATTCCTCCCCTCTCAAGGAATATAAAAGACTTTAAGACGTATGAGACTACCTTGATAGCTGTTCTAAGATTAGTTAACCCATTATTAATTCCTTGCTTAGAGGGAAGAGTCATAGTCTTTCCCAGCACTGTCAAGAGTGAGTCTACACAGCTAACACCTTCCTCTAAATCACCGTCAGACAGACCAACGTCACAGTCAGTCACACAGAGAGAGATAGAGGATGAAGAAAAGCAAGATCACACGAGGAGAAGAAGAGAGCTGAAAGATGAGTTGCTCGCTTACCTCATTTCCACATGTCAGCTGAATCCGGATGCTATGGCATTGTTGCCTGAAGCAGAAGGTGAACCAGCAAAATTCTGGAAAGCTATAGTAGACAAGTACAGAGGATTAGACGACATAGCTAAGGCAGGTCGATTAGACAAGCTAGACGCTATGCAGGGTCCTAGTTCGATGAGTAAGGTAGAAACATAGCTTACAAAGTACAAGACACTAGTCAGACAAGTCGAGTTAGACGAAGGAAGAGCAGAGTCAGACTACAAGAAATGTAAGAAGCTATTTAGACTCCTACAACACCTAGACCCTCTGTCAACTCTTTACACTACATGGCAGCACAGGGATCAAAGATGGGACTGGAAACATTCAACTCTAAAGATAGTGCAGGTCACACAAGAGTACAACAACGAAAAACTGTACAGGGAAGTAATAACACCGCAAAAAGGAAAGCAGGTAGTGTTTAGTACAGTGTCGACGACGAAGGATTCTGAACTAAAATGCTACTGCTGCAAGCAAGCTGGGCATATGTTTTATGAATGTACGTCGAGGTGTGTACGAACAGATTGCAAAGAGGGAAAGCGAGGTGTCAGACACACAGGTAGTGATTGTTCTTTCACTAAAATCATATCAGCAAGACAGGGAAAGACAACTAAGCCTAAGTCAACTGACAGACCACGTAAACCCACTCAAAAGGATAGCTCTTCTGACAAGTCTAGCTCTAAACACAAGCTAAGGAAAGGCAGCACAATGAACAAGAGAAAAGGACCTAGGAAAGGTAAGTTCATTTGTGTAGGTGAGGAGCAGGAAGAGGAAGAGAACGAATCATCACAAGACGAGAAAGAGTCAGTAGCTTCACTAGAGGATGAAGAAGTAGAGTCACCAGAACAGTCAGATCAGGGTAGTCAGAAAGGTGACGACAATGACGAGACTGAGGACTCACTACAACTTATACAGTGGATGCACATGAACGTGGAAGTGAAGAAGAGGGAGAGTAAGAGTAGGCCTCAGACCAACCATATCCCCATTCCCATCCCACGTACTCATCAGCAAGTTAAACCCCTCACTAGACCCCCACAGGAATTTAGAGGGATTGACCCTAGCATCTTTCACGTCCCATACTTCACTAGCGACTTTTTGCTGAAATACGCATTACTAGAAGCACAGAGTAGACATTTAGCTCGCGATCTCTCGTTTGTTTTGACAGAGCTTTTTGGTGTTGTTCCCATTGACACTGTCCCCTTAGAGCCAGTTAATCTTAATTATGCTAAGGTTTGGAGATCAAGAAAGATTGAGACACCAGAGGAGTTTTTGATCCCTGATAACAAGAGATGCGAGGGCATAGTCAGAGAGACAGGCAAGCGATGTAAGTGGACCTTAGGCCTTTCTAGGAAAGGAGGACCGGGAGCAAGCGCAGCCTGGAGGCTGATTAGGTACAAAAACTGTGTGTTTCACAAGCCGAAACTCAGACCAGACTCGGACAAAAGCCCTGAAATGACAGAAGAAGCGAAAGCTCTCATGATAGCCGCTCTAACAGAGATTAGAGACCCCGTTCTATACGATCGTGTTTACTAAGGGATACCAAGAGATCAGGATGGATGTCCTTTGCCCCCAACACACGCAACGATCTCTAGCAATATTCCACCAGATGAACTCAAGATAGGAACTATGGCCTTATGCGTGAACAGTGATAGGCCTAGATCACCTCATGTAGTCAGGATGGATAGTGCTCAGCCAGTTAGCCCAGCACCAACAGAAGCTAGTCAGAGTGAGAGCGTAAACGAAGGAGTAAATGAGACAGCAAGAACTGACCGATCAGAAAGAGAAGATGAAGAAGAGGAATCCTTTGAACATACTCCGGGAGATTGGACAAACCCAGACAGCAGTATGGTCAATTCCCGAATAAGTGGATGTCCCCTTCAAATTATCTAACTAAATCGGAACTCAAGGAGATAGGATACGAAAGAAAAATAGCTACAGAAACCCCAGATACCCCAGGTAGTAAAGATAGGGTAGATTCAGATGACAGCGGGGAGAAACTGTTATCAGACGTAGGGGAAAGAGTAGCTATAGGTCCTACCTTGATGTTAAAGCATTGCCATCATTACTCTCAGCACAGGCGGCAAGTAGTAGCTCTAGTAGCACAACAGGGCCTCTAGCAGCTAGTCAAGCTAGTAGTAACAGTAGTACAGATCAGTCTGCCTCTGGTAAACGCCCCATAAGTAGTGCAAAGAGTAGTACAGAGCCAGCTAGTGCTAGTACACAGGACAGCGGTAGTGTTCCTACGGCTAACACCAGGGTAGCATCGCCGCCGCACAATCAACCGGGTAGAATAGAGAGCTACTTCACTGAACTGTTTGATGCAATTCACTGGGGGAGTTTCGCAGTCGACTTCAGATCGGCGGAAGCATACAACCGGGATGAAACAATAAACGTCTTTTATTCAGGTTTACGCACAGTCATAGAACAGTATGTAGTAAACATGTGTATAAGAAGTGAGGATGTAGACGCTACCCACTTTGCCATAAGTTTTCCTTATATCGTTTATACTAATTCGCACCCTTACATTCAAGAGATCTTAGGTCCTGTCCCCAGACCAAGCCCGATTGAAGAGCCGGAATCTGAAGACGAAGATGAGGAAAGAAATGAAGGTGGTAGTATCATGCACAACGCCCATGCTATGGTCAATCTGTCTAGAGATAGTATAGTTGACGATAGTGCTTGTAGCACAAACATATCACCCAACAAAGAACTGTTCACTAATCTAGTGAAAGGACAGGCCAAGTTCAGAACAGCTAACAGCATCATAACTACATTCCTGAAAGGTCAGATGTCAGTGCAGTTAGCTGGAGTCGGAGAAGAGATAGACGTAGTTGCTAGGAATGCGGTATGCAACCCAGATCTCCCATACACCCTGATATCTACCGCCACTTGGGATAATTCAGGAAATGCTGTATTGCATCAGAATGGACAGATCATTTTGCTTGACAGACCCATACCTGTTGATAAGGGAGCAATTCTTGCGCAAGGTCGCAGAGCCCAGAACAAATATACGTTTGGGATAAGCCTGGCATAAAGCAACTAGATCCTAACCTCATCTTTGACACACACACAGGGAAGCAGGTTGACAGTAGGAAGAGGCTTGCTAAACTGAAGGATCGAAAGAAGAAGCACATATACCACAGTGCCACACCACGATTCACTGCACCAAATGCTATCACAAGTTATCCATTTTGTGGAAATGTGTCAGCATGCGTTTGTGGATGGGGATGTGACCATGGTTGTAACTATGTGCCATACACGTACGAATGTGACACTGAACTTGGAGAGAAAGCAAACGACAACACATACCATTTCTCATACCTCTTACCTGTTGTCCGTCCAGATGCGAGCAAGAACATCCATTTCGTTACTTCACCGCATGGCATTACATAGAGGCGGTGCGGCGATGGATAGGCTAGCTAAGGCGCAGGGATGGACGATCATAGGAAAGGATTGGAGAGAAGCCGTGAGAAAGTGTGAGTGCTGTAGTCTAGCTAAGATGCGAGAAGTAGATCACAGTTCGAAGAACAGACATGACAGTGATTGGGCCCAGGAGAATGCTTAGTCATGGATACTCAGTTTTACTTAGTATTGTCTGATGATGGTAGGAAATACAAGTACACCATTAAGTGCGTAGCTAGCGGATACGTAAAGGACTACTACCTAAAACAAAAGAACGAGTTTTTCGACTATTTTCTTGAGGCAGTTGCATTCTTTGAACGTCAGACAGGAAATGCTGTTAGAATGGTCAAGTCAGATCAGGAGTATAGGAGATACGGAGTTTTTAAGTCCTGGATTAAGCGTACAGGAGTAGAATTCTACCCGTCCCCTAAGGGCCACAGTAAGAGTAATGCAGTGATAGAAAGATCACATCTAACCATGGAGGGCCCAGCAACAGCTGCCAGACTTGACGCGGGTTTGCCCATAAGTTTTTGGACAGACATGGAAAAGAACTCTACTTACATCGAAAATAGGATACCTAACGCACACGGAAGGTTGAAGGGTATTTCCCCTTTTGAGGCCATCTTCAAGAAGAAACCGCTAATGTCACACCTAAAACCCATTGGTTGTGCTGCTATCATGAAGGTGGAGAGTAAGAAGGGAGAGCCCAAGGGTGTGCCTGTCATATTTCTAGGGTACGAACCAACCACATGATACTACAGAGTGTATGATCCTATAGGCAAACGTATATACGGAGATATGAGAGATGTTCGTTTCGATGTGAATCGCATGGGAAAAAGAGTAGCTGCTAAAGTTCTCAAGATAGACCCCCCCTAGAGGACGAGAAGTTAGAGAGGGTAAATTGGAATAAGGATCCACCAGCCCCAAAGTCTCGTACAGCAGGGGGAGTTGTTGAGAACAATCAAGAAAGCGGGATCGTCGACGCTGTAGAAATTATCCTAGAAAACAGGGCTTGCCCATTTCGGGTGCTTCTAGGTCTACTGTAGTTGTGGTTAAAAAGGTTGTGGTAGTGGAAAGTGATAGTGATACGGATGCCGAACATTTGTTCCCACCAGTCACCCCACAAGTCCATGATCCGGGAGGAAACCCTCAACCAGAAAAGGAGAGTGTCAGTAAACCGCCAGTCAGTTCGATAGCCTTTCCCAAAGCAAAGAATAGGAAGGCAAGACTGTCGAACCGACTGGACCCATTACAGGGAGTTGAAGTAGCAGTTCCTGCCCCAGAATTTGCAGAAAATGGGCTCAGACTCAATATGGAGAGCAGTGGCGCACACATATCAGAAAGGGACGTGCCATTCGTCCAGGGGGAGCTTTGAAAACAATCTCAGGAAAGATGGAACCTACGCATTACATAGACTTCGGAGAGGGAAAAGCAGAGAGAATGTCAGATAGTGAGATAGAGAATATAGGATTATTTCAGTCGGTACAACCAGTCTTATCAACCCCCCAGAAGTCAGCGTAGAAACCCCAGTTGTGCCCAAGTTGGACGAAGGAGAACAAACTCAGTCAGTATTATCTCCAAATAAGCCCAACCCCGCTACTTTTCGTTCATGGACGCAGGATGAGATATCAGGCGATAATCTCATACCCGCGGGACAGACGAGAGTCAGACCCCAGAAGCAACCAGTTGCTCCTCCCGTTAGCGTAGCACCAGCTACTGTAGCGTCAACACAACCACCACCCATATTGCCTGCCGCAAAATTGCTCGAGGTAGTGCCCGATTTTGCTCATAATGCTTGCCTTTACTCTGCCATTGAACTGCCTCCCGATATCAAACCACATTAGACAAGAAGGCAGCAAGAGAGAAAGAGATACAGCAGCAGGAAGAGTTGAGATCGTTCGAATGGGTGAGAGAGACAGAGGCGAGGAGAAGCGGCAGTAAAATAATACCACAAACATGGGTAGATACGGTAAAGCCAGACCCTAAAGGTGGTAGTTACTGCAAGGCCAGAACAGCAATAAGAGGAGATTTAATGGAACCTGGCATTCATTTTAATGCTAAACGTACATATTCTCCTACTGCTCATTACCGCACATTTCTCATGTTTGTTGCGCACGCTGCTGTTCATAAAAGAGATTTGAGGCTTGTTGACTTTGTCACTGCATATTTGCACGCTATCATGCCTTACACCGTCTACGCACGTCCTCCACCTGGTTTTGAACGTGTTGGGTGGGTGTGGCTCATTCTCAAAGCGTATTACGGTCACCCTGAATCAGGACGGCTTTGGTACGATGTTCTGAATGAGATAGTGGTTAAGTTTGGGTTCAAGCCCCTTGCCATTGACAAGGAATCGTATGCAATTGTGAAGAACAACAACCCACTGCACACCACATTGATCACCTTTCATGTAGATGATGGATTGCATGTAGCTAACGAGAAAGAACACATTGAGCTATTAAGTTCTTCCAGAAAAGTGGTTTGAGATACAAGGACCTCGGTGTTGCCACATCGTTCAAAAACATTTCGCTCGATCATTTCGAGAATGGCGTCCTTGTACACCAGAGGATTTATATTAAAGCCGTGTTGCTCAAGCTTGGCTATGACGGCGCTATTCCCGCCAAGTCCCCCAATACCTCTGATGTTGTTCGTCCACTCAAGCCCGGACATCCCAATTTAGAGTATGATCTTCGTACTCTCATTGGTGTCCTATATTTCGTAGCAGTCAACACTCAGCCTTTGATCGTTTGTGCCCTGAACATGGCAGCTTTGGATATGGTTCCGAACCCCCTCGTGCATATTCGCGTATCGATAAGATCTGCAGGTTTTTTGTTACTCCTCGTGGGATTTTCTTTCGTAGAGCAGACAAAACCATCACTTCGATGTGGAGTTACGCTAAACAGGGGGAACGTAAGCACAGGCAATTTCCCGTGTCGCCCGTGATGGAATCGTTTCAGGACATTGACCCTACTCATTTAGCTCAGAACTCAGTCAAGCTCGGTGAAGGGGAAATTCCAAAGGAAATCCGACAAAAGACCCCTGTGTTCGGTTATTGCGATTCCGATTTCGCTTCTCGTGTTGAGGACAGAAGATCTCGAAGTGGTTTCATTTTCTTCTTTCACTTGACCCCGATTTCAGTTTTCTCTAAGTTGCAGTCCGTTGTTGCCAATGCAACTGTCGAAGCTGAGATTATAGCCGCAAATGAGGCGGTTAGGGAGGCAGAGGCCATTCGGAAGGTGCTAGTAGATATGGGTTATTCGCCGGGCACCATCCCGATCCTCGAGGATAACTCAGGAGCTATCTCATTGTCGGCTGGCGGCTTGGGTGAAAACCGTACTAAACACATTGCAGTGCGTTTTCATTACTTGGTCGACAGGTGCCGTGCAAGGTCCGTGCAGTTGTACAAAATTGCGTCAAAGGAAAATTTAGCAGATTACCTGACTGAATCTCTTGCACTCTCGCAATTCTCGCCAATCTGCGGGCATGTCACGGTAGAAATGCCGATTGAATAGCTTTGCTTTGTTGTATTATGCATGCGCACCATGCGTTATATGACATTATTGTTTGCTGTATTTTGATTGATTGTGTATTTTGCTCGTATCTCCTGTAATGTCTAAATATTTATCAACTAAATTCACTTTTGCTACATGAAACTCCGAAAAGCGAGGGGGAGAGAGAGCCACTGCTGTTATTGCGACATTAGAAGTTTATACATGTTACATAGATTTTATCGCATGTGTCGATGATCTACTTTGCTATATAGACTTAATCGAAGTCAATGTCATGATAATAGTTAATAGTAATAGTTATGACCAGACATATAGATTGTAAACTAAGTAGACCCAATGAGGCCACCAGGGAGCTTTGTACTATGGTTATAATTTTGTTAACGCAACTAAATAGTAGACATAGTTGTCGATGTGATCGGATCGCTCATATTTCTCGGTATATGCTTACCGACATTACAACAGAAAACATCAACATGAAGATAATAACATTAAAGGTTGCATTTTAACATTAATTATCTATTACATCTGACGGTTGTCATAGGATACATGTTGCGCGTCTACACAGAATTATTTCATGATGATGTTGTCATATGTTGTTTCTTATGGTTACATGTTTATCTATATGCTATGACTATATACATCTTACCAGCAGGTGCTTCAGGTAGCGGAACCGGCATGTTCATAACTGCGTATAGGGTGCGAAGGCCCAGCATGATAAGGAAACCCTCGCAGGGTATGTAAATCGTTGCATCACAAGCTACGACACGGCCTATGCAGCTGGATACTGGACAACCGACTCCAAACAAGTTCGCGACGTGTCCCGGATGCTCACCCTCATGGAACGTGATCGATGGACTCGGTACGCTGCTGAGACACTCAACGCACTTGGTGTTGCATGGCCCCGCGACCTCACTGACCTTCTACCCTGGACCAACTCCCTCGACCTCCACGTCATGGAAGATTATTGGCTGGATGGAAAGTATTACGAAGCCCTCGTCGGCCGCCACACACAAGCGACTGCGTGAGCGCCCTCCTCGTCCGACGCCTTCTGCCTCCGCCCGCGACTCAACCGTCAAGGTCGACACTCGCCAGAGGAACAGACAGCGTAAGACACAGCAGGAAAACAAGGAGTCCAAATGCCCTCCTCGTCAGAAGCGCAACGCTGACGCCATGTCGATGGCCCAACCGGCTGCATCACCGGATCGTGGACGCCCCAACAAGCGGACCAAGACGGACAAGCCACTCCCGACTACAAAGAAGACGGCAACACGCCCGCCCCTCACTGGTGCAAACGCGATCGCCATCCCTCCGAAGAAGTCGTCGATGGTTATGGCCGCCACCAAGTCCGCCCCGACTTCACCAAAGCGTCAGCCCTTCACCGGAGTCCCGTGCTCCTACTGCAAGGAACATAATCAGTTCCTCAAGCCGGATCAGACCCCGAAGCATTCGTTTGAACAATGCAGGCTTCGCCAGCAACGTTGTCAAGACGAAAGTAAACACTGCAACTGGAAGCCATCCTCGGCCGCCACGCGCAAGCCGCCCCGGCTTTTCACATGACGACGCGCTCGTCGCTTCGGAAGTCTCGACGTCTACTTTGCATCTCTACGATTCCGACGGTCGTCTGCGGGAGTATCCACGTACGCAAATCTTTGCGTCCATCCCCGGAAGAAGATATCATCGGTAAGACTTCATGCGTCTTAGACTCGGCATGCAACTGCAAAGGAGTGGCCCTCCTCGACTGGGTACTACACCAAGGACTTGAGATCGTGTCGCTCCCACCCGTTGACGCACGCTCATCTGTGGGTATTGATGCTGTCCTTGCTGAAGGCATCGAACTATTCGTGTCGGCCACCCCGACGTCCCCGCTTCATGCCATCACGATTTACATCTCGAGCCACCTGCCGACGGTATGAACTTGCTTCTGGCCAACGAGGTCGCGGCCCAGCTCAATCTTTCCATTGACGACGCGCAAGCGATCCGGCCCACGGACTACATGCCCCTGAAGCCGCCTTCCAAGAAAATCGTTTACGAAACGGAGTTCCACCTCTTTGAGACGCCACTTCAGGTCGGTGATTTACAATTGGCCACGGTCAGCTACGACTTCCGCCCTGCAACACTGGCGAGGGAGACGTCCTACCCGATAGCCAAGTTCAACAAAGTCATTGACCGCCGTCCTAGCCTGCAACTCCCTTCGAACGCCCACGACCTCCTGTCCACTTCGAACGCCCACCTCTACGGCCGTACAGTCAACCTCTTCATGTCATCCCGTCAGGACAAGATGCAACCACGCTATCCTCGAGTTGGGAGACAGCAATCTGAAACTGACAAGGAGGCCAACGAGGAAGAGGACGGAGAGGCCGACGAGGAAGACAAAGAGGAAGTTGAAGCAGTCGTGGTCGAGAGCGAGCAACTTAGATGGCGAGAGCAAGGCTAGCCATCCTACGCCCTCGCAGACGCGACACGTCACACACCGCCATCGTGGAGGACACCTGAAAGACAAAACTCCGCCGCCATCCTCCAAACGACGAAAGCTGGAGGCATCCCCAACCCCAGAGGAATCACCAGCTCCCTCGGTTGCTGCGACAGCCACCTAGTACGAGCGAATCGGCCCAGGAATGCAAGGACGCACCTTCCTCTCAAGTGGGACAAAATCCTTTAGAGACCCTTTGGCTGACATCAGCCTGGAAAAGGGAAGACGAACTGGCGCGACAACAGCTCGCTCAAATCCGAGGCAAGGCTTCGAAGACGAGACGCTCTTTGAGCTACATGCCATCATCATCATCATCATCATCATCATCGTCGGCATCATCCGCTTCGATTTGGACTACGCCATCTGCGGCCGTCCCCTTGGCGCCCCCTGTAGGACGCAATATTGCAAATATTCGTTCCTATTCCTGAACCGATAGAGGAATTGGATTACCGGTGAACATTGTGTGAAACACGAAGTTTAAAGCAGTTAGAGTTAACCTGCTCTTAAATCGTGTAGGGGCCGTCGAACTGAAGGACAGACGAGGCGGGGATGCTTTGCTTGGAGGGCTTAGGGCAGTAGACGGTGACGGTGTCGCCACCTTCCACTCCTTGATGGCCTTGCGGCGGCCCTTATTCTTCTGAGCAACAGATCGGGCGCGGGAGACGTCTGTGTACGTGCTGATATACGCCGTAACTGCAGCGCGTGCGCGGCGTAGCAGTTCGATCTGCTCGGAGGACTGAAGCGAGAGCGTAGGGGAAGCGTCGAGAGCGGCGCTTGAGGCGGAGGCGCGGGCAGTGACAATGTCCGAGGAATCGAAAAATTCCAGTGTGCACCGGGGTTTGCGCGCTAGCATGCCCGCAAAGGCGGTTGTACCCGTGGCCGTGGACACGTAGGTGTTCTGGGCGAAGGAGAGGGACGGGATGATGCTAGGCCAGTTCGATTTGTCTGCCTTGGGTAGAGATTGAATCGCTGTGCGGATCGCCTTATGCCGGCATTCCACGAAGCCGAGTTGATGGTGTGAGTAGGGCGGTGGTCAGCCAGTCGAGGCCGGCCTCACTGCAGAAGCGTTTGGCTAATGTACCTACAAACGAGCTGTGGTAGTCGGAGAAGATGGACTCCGGAAAACCAAAGATGTATGCCCATCGGTTTAGGATGATCTCAACTGTTTCTTCGACGGAGGTGGAGATGCAGGTGACGAATTGGAGAAATCCTGAGAAGAGATCGATAATCGTCAGGATATACTGAAAAGCAGCGCCCGGGATGCCGACGTGCCATGGTCGATGCCGATGCCTTGACCTTGACTGCTCCACTTCAGCGAAGAGTAGCGGCCATGGTTGAGAATGAGGCGGGCGTGCACCAGTTGGCAAAAGTGGCAGTCGCGGAGGGCGGCAAGGACATCAGCGTGCATAATATCCGTGCCGTCGAGACGGAACCAAATGTAGCGCTCCTTGATGAAGGGGACGAGTGTAGGCGCTTTGGCATGGTTCTGCACCAAGTGGGCGTAGTTGATCAGTGGGCGGCGCAGCTCTTCTGGAACGTAGATCTTCAATGTCGACCGTTTGGCGTCGGCGAGGACGGTAAGGCCCTGACGAAAAGTCAATCCGTTGATCCGGCAGAGACGGTAGAGACGTCATCGGTCCAGAGAGGGGCAGTGAGAGTGTCTTGTCGTTGTGCGTCCATGATTTGTTGGCGCGTGACGCGAGGAGCGTGCGAAGTAGCGACAAGAGGGTATATATAATGTTGTTCCATGCCGAGGCCAAAGACTAGCCACACTAAGTTGTCGTCAAAAATAAAATCTTACGGCACGTCTCGACGGCCTCCTGTGGGAGTGTATGGTCCGGGACGCAGTGGACGAGGTCTTGCGGCATGAGCAGGGTAAATGGCTTACGAAGGGCGAACATGTCACGAGCGACGGCCGGAGAGCGTTCAGCGGAGGGGATGACAATAGCCAGGTCCCACGGGGCTTGAATGCTTCGTAGTGTTGGGCCAGCGCGGATGATGCGGCAGGAGAGAGACTTGAGTTTCGTTTCCAAGGCGGCATGTGTGCCTTCGACTGCGAGCCAGAGAGCAGAGCCTGCTCTGGGCAATGGAATGGTTGCGAGGAGCTGTAGGGTGGCTTCGGCTTCACCGATGAGAGTCGGGACGCCTGGGCTTATGCAGGGGACACGGGACAATCCATCCGGGAGGAGGTTTTGTTTACCGGGGACGTATTCGACCTTAAAGCGGATAGTTTGGAGATTTTCCAGAACCCATTCGACGACCATGGGGCTGCGAGCGTGCCACAACCACAAGAGTGGCCGGTGATCAGTGACGATGGTGAGTTCATGGTCGCTAGCATCAATGTAGTAGCCGCACTGTTGAACTCCGTAAATAACGCCGTAGGCTTCTAGCACGTAGGTTGCCCAGCGGGTTTGCGTGCCCGTGAAATTGAGAGAAAAGTATTGGATGACCGGGGCGTCGCGGTCAGGGCCAGTATGAAGGGCACCGTCGATGCCTATTTGGCTGGCATCCGTCCGAAGGCAAAGATGGTGATAAGACTCGTATTTGGCCAGGACGGGAAGCGTAGTAAGCACGCGGCGGAGCTTCTTCATACATTTTCGCTCTTCCCGATGGAGGTAGGGTTGACCTGCTGGTTGGGCGTGAGTGGATTTGAGCAAGTTCGTAAGAGGTGATACAAGGCGGGAGTAGTTGGGGATATGGCCTGTATGAAGTTGGTCATACCCAGAACGGATCGAACTTCAGACACATTGGAGAGATCAGCCATTCGGAGGATAGCGTCGATCTTCGCTGTGTCAGCGGCGATACCTTTCTTGCTACATTTCTTGCAGAGTATTGTCAGTTCATAGTATCCCAAGCGGAGTTTGCGCGCCGATCCATGAAGACCGGAGGAGTCCATACTTGAGAATATACCACAAACTTGGTTCAGGTGTATTTGAAAATCGTTCGCACCAGCGGTAACGTCGTCGAGATGGGCGCCTGCAGTAGAAATAGCTGGGGGCTTGTTCCAAAAGGGGAGCGGTTGAAATGACTTCTCGATCGCGCGTTGGAAATCGCCAGGGGCACGATGTACACCTTCGGGCATAACGTTGGGGACCAATAGACCTAGAGGGGTCCCCACGGCTAAAACATCTCGGCTGTCATCGTCCGCGGCCGGGTTCAGGCGAAGGTGGGAAAAGCCATCTACCATGTCGATGGAGCTGAGATAGTGCCAGCCGGCGAATCGTTCTCGGTAATGATCCGGGTTTGGAAGACCTGGGACTGGGAGGTGAAGGTTGTCATTGGGCATGCGGTAGTCATAAACATTCCGAATGTCTCGGACGACTTCTTTCGCGATATCCTCGAATTTCCCGACCGGGCAACTGCGACTCGCCCATGCGCATTGAGAGGAGGCGTAGCTCCATGTGCCAGCGCTGAGGACGTCCGTAGCCCAGCTAGAAAGATATTCGCCCACTGCCGGAGTCCAGCGCGGGCATGGGACTGCGACTGGTTTGGCATTCGGTTTGAGTCGAAGGGACACGACAGTATGTTTGAAGATGCCTGCCTTGTCCTGAAAGATGTGGTCGAATTCGCGGATGAGGACACAGAGTTGGTCTTGTTGAGGCTTGGTGAGGCTTGAGTTGAGTGCCTCAGGAGAAAACTTAGGACCTGTCGGTGCCGCTTTCTGTTCCGCTCGCTTGGTTAAAATATCATAGCAAAGTCGTTCGGAGATAAAGAACCATGGGGCTGGGTGGGCTCCCTGGACGGTTGATGCCGTGTACAAGAGCATGCGAGGGTCGGGACATGTCTGAGCGGAGTCTTCCATGAAGGAATCCATGCACGGGAATGGCGGGCCGATGTCGGTCTGAAGCGTCGGAGGATCAGGCAGCCTCAGTTGTTTAGAGTCTGGAGATTGTTCCAGATTTGGTTGTCACGCCTGACTTTGCATATTGCCCAAACTCTGAGTTGAGCCAGTCCCAGACCGAGCGAGCATATTGAATTGGCGGCAACTTCGGGGTTTATGGTCGAGAAGTCGTCGCCTTGAAAGTGCAGCTCGATGATCGGGAGAGGCAAAGTGGTTAGGTAACGGAGGAGAGGTTGCTTTTGGGCAATACGCAAAGTTCACACTATCCTTGTTCCGAGTGTGTTGCGAACGTCGTATCGTTGAGTGAGAAGGAGAAGTCGCCGATGTCTGGGTCGTAGTTGGCATTGCTGGCAAACTGCTTGACGACGAACCACTTGACGAAGACGAAGAGGGGCCGTGTCCACCACCTTGTGAATCGTCATCGTCGTGATGCCTCTTATTCTCACTGAGCTTGCAGCCAGAGGAGGGCTGTTGTTGAACAGGGTGGGCACGAGTTACCTGTGGCGACGGTGCGGCCGGTGCATCAGATCCAGTGGCCGCTGGTGGATGAGCCAGGGTTGATGGTGGCTGGATTGAGGCCAACGGTGGCTGGGCTGGGGCCGGTGGTAGCGACGCTGGGGCCGATGGCGGTTGAGCCGGGGCCATCATCAACGACGATGAACTCGAGCTAGATGACGAACTGGATGAGGAACTGGAACTTGACGAAGAATCAGGTTGGTCATCGTATTTCTCAGAGGAATACACTATCTCGTAAGGGTTCGACGACGATGCTTGAACGTCAAATCCAGCGTGGATTTCATAGGTATGAGGATACCCGATGCGGTAGTGTCTCCGTGTCGCTCCTGGTGAGCGTGTAAATACATGGGAGTTCTCAGGATCTGGGGTAAGCAATCTGTCGTACACTAGATCTCGGGTGCTCATTTCTAGCCTTGTGTAGAAATGTAAGAGATTTTCCTCTGTCCTGTTTGTCTTGAGGTTGAGCCATCGGTGATGGATGTGGCCCACTTGGTGATGGGTAACGTAATCATCGCCCGGGTGCCAGACTTGAAAGTGTCGTTGAGCGTGGCGTGACGGTTCATACGGACAAGTGGAGCTCCGTAGGGGTAGCCGCGGAGGCGTTTGTCTCGAGAGTATGGATTAGTGATATCCGTCGAACATGGGACAGTATGGGGTGGGTGATGTACCACGTGAATCTCCTTGCTTGACCGTCTTCCAGTTTCGCTGGCGACGACCAAAGAAAACACTGGGCTAGATGCCACGGGACGTTTTCATAACGTATCCAACGGAATTCGCCTGAAAAGGAATCCCTAACACCAGTCGTGCCCGGAGAGGCCTTCCAGTTGTGTGACTTCTGAAGATAGTCGCGGGTTGCAGCGTCGTCGAGCGTAACTATCCCGATGAATTTCGTTATACCTATTGATTGTCCCATATAGTGGTTAGGGTTAAAAAATGAGCTCAAGAACAGTTCGTCTTTGCTGTCCGTGTAGTACACCGTGAGGCTGCAATCGTCGAAAAAACTGAGCGGCAAATCGACAATGCAGTCGTAGGATCGCTCATGTACTGCGCGTAGGCCTGCAGTCGTATCGGCGCTGTTGAGGTCGTAGTACGTGTCATTTACGAAAATTTTGAGCCATATTGGATCATCACATGGAAGACGATGAAAATATTGTTGTAGGGCGAAACAGCGTTCTCGAGTTGGGAGTCGAAAAACACGGCGAATGTATGACGATGTCGAGAGTGGTATCAACCGCAGATGTTTGGCTTCGGTTTGTTCCATACTGCACCACGGGAATAGAAGTTCTCCTTGGAGGACGGCTGCTAAAGGGGAAGCATTAGGATTTGCTCCCACGAGTAGGCCGAGGTACGAAGATCGATATCCCCATGGGCGGTAAGAAAATCAAAAGCCATTCCTTCATTGAAGTATGGGACATGGTGGGTTCGATGTTAGGTCCAACTAGAGGCTGCAATGAGTTGGGCAGTGTTTCTGCCGTTTTGTGGGCCGAAGTGGAATATGATGGCAGTCTGTTTGCTATCATAAAACCGTGACATCATGGTAGCGCCTTCCGGGATACTGAAGATATTTTCAAGTTCGATTTTCGTAGACGCATTACTGCCCCGACGGGTCATCACAGGGGCCGATCTAGTGTCCGAACGGATCAGGCACATGGCTTCGGTGTTGATGACTGCGAGAGGGCTTCTGGTTCCCGAAATGAGAGCAAGGCCGCATGTGAAGTCCTCCAAGGTCTCTGGGTCTATCTCGTGCAATAGATGGATAGATGGATAGATAGATAGATAGATAGATAGATAGATAGATAGATAGATAGATAGTTGGATGGATGGATAGATAGGTAGGTAGGATAGGATAGGATAGGATAGGATAGGATTGGTACGTAGGTAGGTACGTAGGTAGGTAGGTAGAGAGAAGGAAGGTGTGTAGCTAGGTAGAGAGAAGGCGTGTGTGCGTATGTGTGTAAGATAGATAGATATTAATAGATAGATAGATAGATAGATATATAGATAGATAGATAGATAGATGGGTAGGTAGGTAGGTAGATAGATAGATAGACAGACAGATAGATAGATAGATAGATAGATAAATAGATAGATATATAAATAGATAGATAGATAAATAGATAGATAGATAAACAGATAGATAGATAGATAGATAGATAAATAGATAGATAGATAGATAGATAGCCCAAGGTAGATAGATAGATAGGATAGGATAGGATAGGATGGGATAGGATAGGATAGGTACGTAGGTAGGTAGGTAGGTAGGTAGAGAGAAGGTAGGTAGGTAGGTAGGTAGAAAGAAGATAGGTGTGTATGTAGGTAGAGAGAAGGCGTGTGTGTATGTGTGTATTTTTGTTTTTATTGTATGTATGTATGTATGTATGTATGCATGTATGAACATATGTATGTATGAATGTATGTGAATAAATAAATACGTAAATACATAAGATAAAAAGAGTAGTAGTAGTAGTAGTAGTAGTAGTATTAGTAGTAGTAGTAGTAGTAGCCTGTATTTATCGTATGTATGTATGTATGTACATATGTACATATGTATGTATGTATGTATGTATGTGAATAAATAATACTTAAATACTTAAAATAAAAATAGTAGTAGTAGTAGTAGTAGTAGTAGTAGTAGTAGTAGTAGTAGTAGCCTGAGACAAACAAACAAGCAAACAAACAACAACAACAGCAACAACAACAACAACAACAACAACAACAACAACAACAAAGAGAGAGAGAGAGAGTGTGTGTGTGTGTGTGTGTGTGGTAGTAGTAGTAGTAGTAGTAGTAGTAGTAGTAGCCTGAGACAAACAAACAAGCAAACAAACAAACAACAACAACAACAACAACAACAACAACAACAAAAAGAGAGAGAGAGAGAGTGTGTGTGTGTGTGTGTGTGAGAGAGAGAGAGAGAGGAAGGGAGGGAGGGAGGGAGAGGAAGAGAGGATAAGTGTGTGTGTGTGTGTGTGTGTGTTTGTGTGCGCGTGTGTGTGTGTGTTTGTGTGCGTGTGTGTGCATGTATTCCAATTGGAAAAATTAATAAATTAAGAAAAGCAAGAGTTTTTTAATAATTCAAATTCGTTATCAATGTGGCAAAAAAACTAAAAATCATTCATATTGTATTTGTATGTAAACATTGTTATAGTAATATCAATTTCGGTTTGATTACAAGGAAGCATTCCTTCAACATGTTATTATTAATAATGAAAACAACATCAGCAACATACATTATAGTAATATCACGTTCAAGTTTGATTACAAGGAAGCATTCCTTCAACATGTTATTATTTATGATGAAAACAACATCAGCAACATACATTATTAATATTCGTAATTACTATTAATATAATATTACAGAAAAAGTGACATCAATGACATATTGTAATAAAGAATATTGATAGGAATATTAATATTATAGGTTTTTTTTCTCCCAAGTCCAGTAATATTAATAAGCATTAATTAATATAAATATTATACATCATGAACAGATAAATATTAGGTTTCAATCATTATTAATGAATCTGGCATCAATCTGCTGAAATCCTTGCCACGGTATAATTCGAGTGAAATCTGGCAGTGGGCAAAACAACGACGTCCGAGAGGTGTTGAGATGGGCTGAGATGTCGGTTTCGTCCGCTGTCGCCGACCGTCCCTTCCGGATCCGTTTTTTGCATGACGGTCGACATCACGACACACACAGATACATGCACACACACGCACACACACACACACACACACACACACAAAGACATCGACATACAGCAACGATGGTGCTGTATGCCACGGTCACGAGACACACACACATACACACAATGTCATACAGCAACGATGGTGCTGCATGTCACTGGCAACATCACGACACACACATAGACATACAGCAACGATGGTGCTGTATGTCACGCCTGAGACACACAGGTGACATACACACATACAGCAACGATGGTGCTGCATGCATCACTACCGACTGTGACACACTGTGACAGACATAGACATACAGCAACGATGGTGCTGTCTGTCACGAGACACACACATACACGCATACAGCAACGATGGTGCTGCATGCCACGGTCGACATGACTACACACACATACATAGACATACAGCAACGATGGTGCTGTATGTCACGAGACACATACGCAACGGCCACACATACATGAAAGGTTTGCGTGGGGTGGTCACCGTGGCTATCAGCGCTTTTTACACATCACTCCTGACGGCCGTCAGGAGTGTTTTGTAAAAAACCGGTGGAAGGTGCAGTGTTAGGTGAAGCGTCGCTAGGTGGGGTGGGTGATTTCCTGAATTTCAAGGTTTTTCACGGCCGCCGCCGTGAATGACGGGTAAGCAGCGGTGCAACCCACCCCACCTACGCAGATCTACCTCATCACTTGGTGGGGTGGATGATCACCTGAATTTTAAGGTTTTTCACGGCCGCCGCCGTGAATGACGTGTAAGCAGCGGTGCAGACCCACCCCACTTATGCAAATCCTAGTTTATGTACTAAACTTTAAATACATATGAAACTGAAGAAAAATGCAATGATACAGCTGTCATTGTGAAAATTTACGTAATTTATTAATATGTTTGTTTTTCCTTCGCTGCTTTTGCTCGTGTCTTTTGTTTTCTTGCGCGCCGATAGCGTTTGTTCTTTTCCTTATGATATGTTCCTGTTATTTCTTTTTCAACATTTACATATTAATACGTACACTCTCTCTGTCTCTCACTCACTTTCACGTTGATCATGACTGTTGTTGCTGCTGCTGTAAAAAATTTATCAATATATGTTTTTTGTTTAAATTTCAAAATAACATTGATATCGATAATAAGAAATTAATCATTACAAAAATACTAGAAACGATCTAATCATGATTTAATTGATTGCTTTAGCTAATATATACAATCGTCATATAAGTAGCACAATTTCCAAACAAGTGCAGCACGTGCACATGTACATTGAATTTTTATTTATTTTTAATATTGAAATTAAATAAAAAATTTAAAATATTATCTGTACATGTGTTCTCACTCTCTCTCTCTCTCAGCCTCTCTCTTCCTGCTTTCTCTCTCTTCCCTCTCTCTCTCTCTCTCTCTCTCTCTCTCTCTCTCTCTCTCTCGATTTGTAGCGTGAAAATGCGGCGTCACCTCCTAAGATGCCTTCTGAGAAGAGTTTTCACTCCGTTTGAGGATACCAATTAGATCCCATACGTGAGTTTTTCAGTCGTTTTCTATAGTTATATTTTATTTTAGCTATAATTTCGTTTTCATTTGTTTCCATCTATGAGAGTATTTCATTTATATGATTACTGCGCTTCCTCTTGAGTAGAAAGTGTTTTATTAATATTAATAAAAGCAATGTCTGTGTAAAGAATTGTAAAAACTGTTTAGGGCACCTACGCCAAACCCGCGCTGCCAACCCCACCCCGACGCACGGAGCGCGGCGGGGTGGGGTTGGCAGCGCGGGGTTGGCGTAGGTGCCCCCACCGTGTGTGATAATTTCCCTGCGGGCGAGTACACACTCCAAACCCATATAAAAAAGTCGGCTCAGCCGGAATGTCCATCTTCATTGTCCCATGGTCTTCCCATACTATTGTCGCGGTTCTGTGTGCGAGTATATCTTACTTTCGTTTTCACGTGGTAAACGGGTATTCCGCGGGAGGAAAACCCGCACCAAAAGTGGCCTGTCGGCAAAGGTGTTGTAATTTGACGAAGGGAGAAGCCAGTCTTCAGTTAATGTGAAGGAAGGTGGCCTATCGAGAGGTTCGACGGAAGACACCGTGCGTATCCTAGGGAAGTAGCGTTCGTGTTGCATCTGTACCATCGTTGAATCCGGCCATAGGCCCTGGTTGAGGGTACAGCGCTTAGGGATCCAGTAAGCAAGGTGACGGCAATGCGGGTGAGTGCCTGGAATCATGGTCATGGCCGGTGTTGGGAAATAAGTAGCAAAAATATCTCGGACAATGTAGAGTTCAGGATCCATGCCTGGAGAGCCATTGGCGCGAAAGGCTTTTTGAAGATCCAATTGATGGCCTGGTACCTCAGTAAAGTCGCAGAATCCCGACCAGGGTCGGCTCGATCTCGTAGGGCTGACCCGGACATAGCGGTCAGCTGGAGGAGAAAGCGGTGGCGGTGGTACCGGTGTCATTGCATCTCTCTGTGCCAGCTGGCTTGGTGGTCCAACCTTGTCGCGGTCTGCAGCGTTGGGGGTATGAGTCTTGTACGGTCCAAGTGGGCTGAGTGAGAATGTGGCCCGAGGGCCGCCTTGCAACGGGGAGTGAGATGCCGAGGATTGGGCTGGCGCCCTGGCTAGGCTTCCCACTGGTGCCGACGAGGAACTGGACGAAGAGGACGAGCTACTAGGAGATGTTTGAGGTGCCTGTGGCTGGGCGGGCATCATGGCTGTGCTGCTCGCAGACACAGACGAGGAGCTGGACGAAGAGGACAAGCTACTAGGAGATGTTTGAGGTGCCTGTGGTTGGGCGGGCATCATGGCTGTGCTGCTCGCAGACGCAGACGAGGAGCTGGGCAACGACGACGAACGGCCAGAAGATGCGCGGGCTGCTGGCCGACCTGCGCGACGGTGTGCCTTCTTAGATGCTGTACTCAACCCAGCGACTGGAATGGTAGTTGGTTGGGTGGGCCGATGTGGCGGAGGAGAAGCTGCCGGAACTTGAGAGCAAGGGGAAGAAGGTACCGATGACGTCGAGCACTCGCGTTTACTAGAAGAGCGCCGTGAGGCTACCATGTTGATGGCTGTGACTAGATGCCCGAGGAAGAATTGGAGCTTGTGAAGATGGAGGGTTGCTCAGCGCATCCTGGAATGATTGCGGTGTGCCAGGTGCAGGGGCCAATGGTTGGCCAAAGGCCGATGCAGTTGGCGTGGTAGATGATGATGCTGCCGACAATGAGGATGAAGCCGGCATTGACGATGACGATGATGACGATGATCCGAAAGAGAGGGATCGTGCAGTCGGGCTGCGTCTCTAAAATCTGTTGGGTCATTCGGATAGCCGACCAGGCAAGAGCGTCGTCGTGGTATTCTTCTTCGTGAGCGAACCAGGAGATAACTTTTGTCTTTTGGCGACATCAGCTTTAATTCCATTTCTTCTTCGTCTCCCGGGTCCGTCTTTGTCGTTCTCGTCTTCTGTCAGCACTTTCACATCCATATCGCATGGTCTCCCTTTCTCGGACATGAAGAGGTTGACTGTGCGGCCCTAGAGGTGAGCTTGCGAAGTTGACAAAAGATCGTAAGAGCCCGAAGGCTGTGTGCCGACACGGTTCTTGAAGACTTTCTCGATCTCGGAAGTCGGGTACGAAGTCGTTTCAGCCAGGGTCTCCGGACGATAGCTGATGGTGGCCAATTGACGATCGCCCACCTGAAGCGGCTGGTCGAAGAAATGAAATTCCGTCTCGTAGACGATTTGTCTTGCCTTGGGCTTCAAAGGGATGTAGTCCGTTGGCTTGATCCTCTGGGCCTCGTCGATGGACAAGTTTATCTGTGCGGCCACCTCGTTGGCGAAGAGTAGATCCACGCGATCAGGCAGGTGGGTCGACACATAAATGGTAATGGCATGGAGCGGCGTCGTTGGGCTGGCGGAGACAAAGAGTTCGATGCAGTCGGTGAGTACTGCGTCGATGCCGACGGATGAGCGTGCCTCCACAGGGGGCAGCTGCCGAATAGTAAAACCATGCTGCATAACCCACGTTAGGCGAGCGACGCCTTTACAGTTACAGGCTGAATCCAAAGCGCATGTAGTCTTGCCGATAAATGGGCGGTTGAGAGGATGTCTGGCGACCCAAACGCATCCAGTGACAACTGTTGGGTTAGTCGCAATCCGTAGAGGCGGGGGCGTTGGCACCAGCGGAGAGGACGCGCAGGACCGGGTAGTCATGTGGAAGGCGCGCGGGGTGTTGCGAGCAACGGCCGCTGATGGCTTCCCGTTGTCTTGACGACGCTGCTGACGAAGTTTGCACTCTTCAAACGAATGTTTGGGAAGCTGGTCCTTCTTCAAGAAGTTGTTGTGCTCGTTTCAGTAGGCGCATGGTATGCCCGTGAAAAATTTTCGTTTGGTCTGGTTCGACAACTTACTCGATGGATCGGTCTTCAGGCGCTTGACAGGGCGAATCGATGTCTGTAAGGGAGCGGTTTGGGTCATCGCCATGGCGTCCGCCTTACGTTTCTGCCAAGAAGGGCGGTTAGTGTTGGTATTCTCCGTGGTTGTCGTTACTTGCCGGGGCTGCTGACGTCTCAGACCAACAAAGTCCCGTTCGTACGTAGATGGGTCATCGGTGTCCGTGTGGGCCGGGATCTCCATCCCCAAAAGGTAGTCTTCCATGACGTTGGGGTCAAGGGTCCTGGACCAAGCCTTAGGGAGGAGGTCATCCAAGTTGCACGGCCAGCCGGCGCCGTAGGTGAGCCTGACTTGATCTGCTTGCTGGTTCCATTGGCAACGTTCCATCGGGGATAGCATGCGGCCCAAGTCCTCGATCTGGTTTCCGTCACAAATGTTCACGCCGGCTACATATGTGGCCTCGTAGAACGTGATGCATCGATGGATGTACGCCAGGAGTTGTTCCTTCTCAAAATGTTGTAGATTTAGAGCTTGGAGAGCTGACTTCCGTGTGTCATGTTTATCCAGACGGACATGAATAAGGTCGCGAATGAATTTCAGCCAGATGAGGGACAGCGAACACCATACCTGCTGGATGGGGTCGGTGAGGCAGACGAAGCGGGCCCAACAGGCGTCCATGATTGCAACCGTATTAAATTTTATCTCCCCACGCGCTAACATTGCTGATGGCATGCATGATGGCCAGTTGAATCGGCGTGTTGGCGATGTGGTAGTTGACTGCTAATTTGCGTGCGAAGGCAGCTTGATCAGCTGTCGGTGCCAGACCTGAGGGCAGTATCAGAGTTGACGAAGTCAGTGTATCTGTTCCTGGAGTCAAAGACGTCGAAGGGTGGCTTAAACGGGTCGTTGTCGCAGAAGAGCTTCCGGTGGGGTGCAAAGTAGTCGGACCAGTCTGGTTCAATGAGGGAATGGATGTGGCACCAGCGGCTGTACCCAAAGGAGCAGTGACCGGTAGTGACCCTATCAATCCAGCAGTTGAGAGGTGACTGGGTAGTAGTTGTGAAAGACTTCTACGGGGATGACGTTTCCAATGTCGTGCCAGAGCTTCTCTGCGGCTGCCAACGATCCTGCAGGTCCCAGGTACTGGGCACAGACCTCGGCGTCTGTCCATTTTGGATTACGAAGGAGGTCTAGGCTGGCTTGAGGGGCAATGGGACCTGTAGTAGCCAGGTACAGCCTTATCCTTGTGAATTTTCCGAAGAATGTCTCGTTCATCACCAACATAACTGATCAGTAAATCGTAAATAAATTGCACGGTTTGTGTACATGATAGATTAGTATGGAGGCGAGTAGTCTTTCCAGCCTTGACTTCCTCCTGAAACTTCTTATCTGTACGTAGAGTGTCTGTACGAAAGCCCAAAATGGGATATGGGTCCAGACAACGTCGTTTGTGCTCGTTGTATTTCGATACTGGGTCGTCGTGTCGTGACTGGTTCCACATGTAGACGTACCAAGAGCAAGCCAGAACGCAGAGCAGTAGCTGAAGAGGGCGAGGTGCAGTGGAGGAGGTGTTCCCCACTCTGTAGGTAGGGGTTGACCCTAAAACGACAAAACCAAACACATACTGTGTTGGTTGACTGCATAGTGTGTTTAAGGGCAGAGGAAGGACACAATGCAACGGCAGGTGAACGGTCTGTCGAGACATATGTGTTTTTGGTTACCAATGTCCTAATACGTTGTTGGATAGCCACTCCTGAAAGAGAGGGTCTTTCCAAATCGATCTGTGCACAGAACACACCAACTCTGTGTGTGTAGTTTTCTCTTGAATGGAAAAATTCGAATTGTGAGTTTGTATACAATTCTTCAAGTAGGCAGATACAACGAACTCTTAGTAAGAACACTATGGCTGCTTTGAGTCCTGACTCAGGGTGAGCAGGTGAAATACAAGTAAATAGAAGAGAGGTCACTTAGTTTATTTACATAATTTCGAACTCATTGCTGGCTTGGGTGCAACGTACGGTCAAGCGTAGAACGTAGATTGTGAGGTCTCCAGTTCTCAAACGGATAGTGTCTTTTGTCTTCAAGTTAACAGTCATAAAACGGATAGTGTTGGGTTGGTGGACTTGAAAATCCCAACTTAATTCGGGAAGCCTAGCGAAAATGACTGGGAACGGAAAAGACAGTTAGATATTCTGTTTTTCCGTGAATCTATCTCTTTGTCCACAAAATTTACAGTAAAATATGTTTCACGGGAAATCGGGGGAAAAGGTAATGCGAATGGGAAAAGTGGCAATAGCTAAAAAGAACTTGAACTGATCGTTTGAAATCATTTCTGAACGGCATATGCAGGTTCTAGTGGTCGGTAGAATCATTAAATATTTCGCAGCGAGTAATCTCATTCAATATTCAAGATTTTGAGGTGCTATCTGCGCAGAACTCAATGTTTTTAGTGGCAATGACTTTCCTGTATTAGGCTTTCAGTTTATATAAGCTATTAATGAGATCTATGGTATTTTCTGAATGTGAACAAATTAATTTTTTACCTATGTTTTCCTAGTTTTTGTTTTATGCCTTATTTCTCTGCAAAAACCCTCTGGCAGAATTGCTCAACATAACATTTGAATTCATTTGTGCACTTGTGCGTAAAAATGAGTGCAGAGTGCATCATGCAAACAGCATTTGTCAATTAAAAACTGCATACTTGCTATGTCGTGAAATGTGAAAATTGAAGTCGATAATAAGGATTTCAAAAACAGGAACACCAAGTTTTCTGATGAAAACACTTGTGTCCTGCTTGCTTTTGCTTGAAACAACGTGGTTTGAACACACACTCGCTGTGAACACATGGACCTCCGACATGAAACTGGTGCCGCGGGCCCGTTGAATTTCTGTGGCAATATTTGACAAGATCATGCCAATTCCCGGAGAGGAAACCAGAAAAATTTCCAAAAAATATTTGAACAAACAGGCCTATCGACATACGTAGCCTTTGAAGTGAAGGCCGCACTAAATTCTTTTTTATTTGACGGTTTTTCCGGGGTCGACATTGGTAAAAGTCATGTCTAGAGAGGGTTTTGTGTTTTTTTGTCTGTGTGTTTCTCATGCATACTTTCACGTCCCATGGTCTTGTACAGTCTTTCCAAATGCTGTGTCCATGCTGTATACAAAATGGCGTGTTGTTAACTTATCTGCAGCATGTGTTGTTCTTTCTTGAGAGAAGCCCTTTTTTGCACCTGTCTTGTATCGCTCCTATATGGGTTGTGTGTGTTTTTCTGGGAATTTAATGTGCTGAATCTATTCACAATCACACGGTCTTTGTTTTGTATATGTTCAACTACTGCTCCTTTCTTTGTAACCCTGCTGTTGGTGATCTGTTCTGGGCTGCAGACAGGCTCAAAAAATCATGGGTGAGATTTTTACAGATTTTCAATTTTTTTCTGCACTTTCTGTACAAAATGCTTTTATTAAATAGTCTCTTTGATTTCCTTCACTTTCTGTACTTGTTCCGGCCTTGTATTTAAATATAAAAAAATTCTGAGTGAGGGCCTTATGCCCTACTTTTGCTGATTTTGGCCGGTTTGTTTGCAGGCTTAAGGTTACCTTTTTGTAAAAAACTTTGTACATTTAATTATAAGCATACATAGAAAGATATTATATAAGAATTTATTGAAGAGCATACAGGGAACATATGAAAACTGATTCTGATTTTTGGTCATCACAAACACCATTTTTTTAGGTGGCAGGATGGCTCTTCCTCTCTTATGTTCGCCTTCGCATTCTCGTATACCTCATAGGACCACTCAGCGTCCTCCTGGGTATGTAGCTCACAACATATCCCGTGATCCGGGCCTTGTGGACTGTACCGTAGACCTGTGCGGTCATATCGGACTCCACTCGCCATCTCCATCGCCTCAATGTGGCTGACCTCATACACCTTGTCAGTGGACAAGTCTTCCATCTCCACCGTGGACACCAACGCCGATACTTCTGAGTTAAACTCTAGCCTAGACAGGCTATCAGCGACCACATTTCGCTTTCCCGGTAGATGGACCATTGTGAAATCGAAACAAGACAAGAACGCTTGCCACCGCGCCAGCCGTCCCGTCTGTTCATGATTCATCAACCATAACAGGTTATGATGATCAGTTCTAACAATAAATTGAGGTCCTCCCCACAAATACCATCTGAGCCTCTTGAGGGCCCATACTACCGCCAACGCCTCTCTTTGCCTTGTGCAATAGTTTCTCTCCGCCGCACACAACTTCCTACTAATAAACATGATTGGGCGTAATTTCTTCTCCTTATCCTCTTGTTGTAATACAGCCCCAATCGCAAACTTAGATGCGTCTGTATCGACTACGAATTGTTTCGTAAAGTCGGGCATCGTTAACACCAGTCCTCCGTCTTTCGGGTCTTTGTAAATGAGATCTTTGAGCGCATGAAACGCTTGCAAAGCCTCTTCGTCCCACTTCTCAAAGTCTCCAAAATCTATCATTTTCTCCCACTTAGCCCGTGTTGCACCCCAGTCGGGTATAAACTGGCTATAGTATTGCGCCACCGCAAGGAATGAGTGCAATTCAGTGCGGTTCTTCGGTATCGGTCGATTCATAATCTCCTCCCTCTTCTCTTTGGATGTCGAGACTCGATTATGGGAGATCTCGTACCCTAAGTATGTCACACTCGTCTTGGCAAGTTGACACTTCTTTAGATTGCCACTTTTTCCCGGTGGGGTGTGTGCAAATTAGTTGGGAAAAAATGGTGGGCGACGGGAATTTGATTGGTTTGAAGTCAGTTTTTACTATTTTTTAATGAGGTTTTCGTAATATGTTATTCCGTCACTTTTTTTATAAACATGTATAATTTTTATTGAATAAAATTGCGTTCTAAATTTTTTTTGAATTCTACCGATCATTTTTATACGGGAGAACCTACATATGAATCGAAAACTAGTTAGTGAAGTCGAAACGTAGTGCAGAGGAGAATCTCATGAACAGGTCAAAAGAGTGACTTATCAACCGCAAAGGTTTTGGCAGGTCGTTAAGGTGCTCAGTCTGATAATATACCGATGCTATATACATAACTTGATAATGCTATGCTGAGTCACTATTACATATTTACCTTACCATCACTCATAACATTATCATGATAAGGTGTGAGTAGGCCATAATATTCTTCTAGTCGATTAGGCCTGACTTGACTGGGAGGCGCTGCACTGTGTGTAGTCTAACTGATACACAATTACCTCAGCAAGTCGCGTAGCCACAGTCGACATTATATCTTGGGGAGAGTGCCAGTGAGGGTAAGAGTTTTAAGACTAGTATGTTTTGAGTATGTGTTTTTATAACTTTCACAGAATAGCTAATCATATGTAGCACCTGCAGTTAATTTAATAATTAAATTTGCTTCAGGGGGAGTGTTAGAGCTATTAATAATTAACTTTGCTTCAGGGGGAGTGTTAGAGCTATTAATAGTAGTATATTAATTAAGTTAGATCGTGACAGTACGGGCCGGCATATATAATGCGTGTCGCAAGAGCCATTACTTGTGTCAGGCGTAACACGTAGCCGCTATTTATTTTCGCGCGTTCTTCTAATAAACTTTAAACTGCAGACGATAGTGTTAATTACTGGTTTGCTCCGGGCTTCGCCCGGAGTTAACCGCCGTTAAAGTTCCGAGGAGACGTTTCGTTTTTACGGTAGTCCGGTCGGCACGGCTACGCCGTGCCGGCGGAGCCGGCACGTGTTTGATCCGGCGTCTGGTTTGGCCTACGTTGGAAAGTTGGGAAGATCGGAAGATCTTCCCAACTTTCAAACTCCCGCCCACCCTTTCCTTGTTTTGTTTTGGTTTGTCCTTTGCTTCTGTCTGCTCTGGACTTCTGGTGGCGTTCTGGTGATCGCTGGTGGCCTCCGCTGCTTCCGCTCGCTCCGCCTTTGATGCGTCTCCCTTGGACTGCTTTGGTGCTACCTTCGGTTGTTGTCGTGAACAACTAGTCACTAGGTCGGCCTGCTCGTCGTGCTTGGTGCCTTCCCTCGTTTAGTGTAGGTTTGTTCCGGTCTAAGGGATTGTTCCGTCACTCTAAGGTTAGTCTGCCGTCCGCTCTCCCCTCCTCCGCCCGGTTTCTCTGTCCGGCTTTAATGGATAGTATTTTTTCCGCCTTTTGTTTTACCCTTCCACTATCCCCTCCTCCACCCGGTCTTCTTAGTTGACTAGTAGAGCGTGCCGGTTTTTTGTTAAGTTCGGTTTCAGTACTCAAGTTTTTCGGTGCGGCTGTCTGTGTCCCGAGTGGACATCAGAGCCGCCAACTGTTAGTGTTTTCTAAACTTGAGTCCTGAATTATTTGAGCCTAGCCCCTTTCCCTCCACACTACTCCGACGAGTTCGGAAGGTTTAGGCCAATAAAGCTTTTCTGTTCTCATTCTAAGTAAATTCGAAACTACAATTCGGAAACTTTAACTACTTAGCTTTCACTTCGAATTATTAGGGTAGTCTAACACACAGATTAAAAATGATTAAATTTTTTGTAATAATTACTTCGTTTGAAGTTCAGCCACTAATTTTATTTACGACCGCTAGTAATTGTTGGAACTAATAATTAATTAATAGTTATGGACCGGCCGTATCGGAGTAACGGTGTCGTTAGAGCCATTACTTATGATCCGGCCAGTCAAGTTACGTGGCGCGTCTGTTGGCGCCTTTTCTCATTAAAGTTGTTAGTGTATGTTGAGAGTGTAGTTGCCATCATAGATTGCTTTATTAATAACAGTAGTCTAACAGGTTATTAAGCCTTGATTGGCGAACTCTGCGCCAACAGCTTTAATCAATTGCACTTAGTCTGAAACGAGAGGCATTAGGCCTTCAACAGAAAAGTGCGAGGATCGACGTGCTGCAGGCAGTCGACATCATTTCGTGGGTAGGCAGAAGGCACCCACCGCAAACGTGTCTATTGGCTAGACAGCATAGCATAGACACACCAACTCATTTCATCCCTAATAATTATTCCTCCATTTCTACTTAATCGTAGGAATTTTACTGGTAGCTGAGTTTAGCTCCTACCTTCCGCACTTTGGTCCAATATGGCAAATCCCATGTTTGGAATGTCGATGAACAGAGGGTTTAAAGTGGACCCACCGCCATTTAACAGCAGAGACCCAGACTTGGATAATTGGGAATATGGGTTCCTCGCTGTCCTGGCGATCTATGATCCCCTAGCAATAGGGGAGCTACCCCCCCACAAACGACACCCTCTGTTTACACAAGCACAGCTGACAGTTTCTTTCAATCTACCTACTGAACCACCCCTTTCACCTTCCGGAGATAGCGAGGATGAGAGTCAAGATAGGACAGAGAGTAAGAAATCTACAGCTGCCGTAAAGAAAGAAACTACCAGCTCTTCCTCCAGTTCTGCCTTACCTGCCAAAAAGGAACAAGGACCTAGAACTAGCTCTGCTTTGTCTGATCCTTCTCCTTCCACAGAGACTGCTGAGCATAAAGAGCCTGAGGGGAGTTCGGTCCCTATACTACCGCATCTAGACCGAACCCCCTTATTACATCTTTTGCTACAACTAAGTACTACCAGCAAGTTGAAGAAAGAGACAGACTGAAACGTAACCGATTTATCTTTGCCCTCTTAATTCAGTCCTGTTCAAAGGACAAGGAAGCTATGTCTGTAATTAGAACAGCGGGGACGGATGGAGTTGAGTGTTTCATGGCACTGAGGAAGAGGTACGGAGGTCTTGATCTTGTTAAATGGAAAGAAAGACAAGACTTCCTTGACTTCCTACCCCAAAAAGGTTCAAGACGTAAGATCATGGTTGACCCTCTTCCACAGTAACATTGCAGATCAAGAGTCAGTCATGAAAGTCTCATACCCAGAACTAGATCGAAATGGTCATGAAAAAGATAGAACACCTGACTGAGTTCGACAGTTTTCGCAATAAGGTTACCAGCCTCCTTCCGGAGGAACGACCGGGTTGGGAATCCTTTGTAAAAGTAATAGAACAAGTTGCTCAAACAGAGGAATCCAAAAACAAAATGAAGAAACTTTACTCGTCAGGGGGCGGTTTCCGTTCCCTTTCGTCTAAAACTTCATCTGGTGTGGGTACCAAGAACGACCCCATAACAGTCAACCTTATGGGAAACCAAGGTAGTAAGGTATCCCAAGGTTGCTACAATTGTCATGGGGATCACCAAATCAAGATTTGCATTGTCCCCTGTAATCTTCCCGAGTGCCCTCGAGACGGACATGTCCCAGTGAATTGCCGCATAAGGAAGAAGGCAGCAAGAATAGTCAACTTAGCAAAAGGAGTAGGAGAGCTGAGTCTGACTCGGACAGATAAGAATAAGGAGAGCAGTAAAGGGAAGAGAAAGATGAGACGACAGAAGAAAGAGGTAGGGAAGGAGAAAAGGAAGTTGAAATCATCTGATTTCATCAAGAAGAAAACAGTAAAAGAAAAGACGATTAGCCTGAACGCAGGAGGTTCTGACTCCTCTTCTTCTGGTAGTTCTGAAGAAGAAGAAGAGGAGTCCGAAGCTCATGATTCAGACGAAGAGTCTAGTACTCATGATGAGCATGGAGGTGAGGAGGGAGTAGGGGAAATAGGGAACATTAATCATATGTTAAGCATAAATATGATGAAGAGGGAGGAAACAGACGAAGAAGAAACAAGTCCCTCACTCGACAACACCCCATCCACTTCCTCTTTTGAACAACAACCACCGCCACCTCACACTTCAGAATTGGAGGACAAGAAGGAAAAGAGCAACACTCACGCACAAGATATGTCTGCCCCCCCCTCGTGCCTCTCGGTCTAATCCTTTTGTTCCTCTCCTGAAAGACAACTGTTTCGTCAATTTTCTTGACATGATGGGCGGCCCCACACCTCTTGGGGTAATATACCCTATGGAGGAGGGATGGGGGCTTCGTTGTGTCAAGGGAGGATACAGGAAAGTCCTAATGAAGTCCCGGAATTCTATTTATTTCCACTTACGTGAGGATGATGGACCGTTGTGGGCACAGCCTCCCAGGGGAAGTACGATTGTTGTTTCAAGCTCGAAACAATGTGAAGGGTTTACCTCTAACAATGCACGTTGCTCATGGAAACTGGGAGCCGCCAGGGATAAAACCAAATCAGGTGGTGAATGTGCCCAGAGGATGGAAAAAAGAGGATGTGATTTTTGTTCCCACCATATCAGCTGTGAACGAAATAGGGAAGACTTATTAGCAGTAATTAGGGCACAGCGAATGCGGGGGGTACACCATGGCATTCCGGGTTAATGGTGGCCCCTATGGACTGGATTACACGTCAATGGATTAGGACAGATGAAACATCCCCCCCTGTTTAGTCTGATCCTCTCACGTCACCTTCCTCACATACATGACCATCCAGACATGTCCCTTCTCATAGTCCCAGTGCTTCATCATCTTCTTTCACAGGACATAATCTCCCTACTTCAACTGTACAACGTTCTGACTCAAATATTGAAACGAGTAAGAACGTTGAGGCTGCAGTAGGGGGAAACAACCAAAGAAGAGAAAGAAGTGAGGGGGAGGTGATGACGGACGAAGACGATGACGAAACCATCTCTTATGCTACCCCTCAAAAGTCTTCCTCTTCCTCCACTGAATCATCTGTACAACGCTCAAACTCTAAGAAAGAGATGAGTAAGGGCGTTGAGGATGAAACAGGGGGAGAAGAGGGGGAGAACAAAAGAGCACGCCCGTTGTCTGTTCGTCGTATCACGCATTCCCCTTCACCACACCTTGCACCTAGCGAGATGTACGAGGAGAAAGAGAGAGATTTAGAGAGAGTCTGACCTTCACCACGCCTTGCACCTAGTGAGATTTACGAGGGGAGGGAGAGAGAGTTAGAAAGAGAAAGTATTAGGCGAGACCCCACGATTGCATGGAGATGGGATGAGGGGAAGATGGTGATAACAGGGGGAAACGGAGAGATACCATCTATAGGAGAGATACATAGACTGTTCGGTGCGTTAGCAGAGGGTGCTAGAGAGATAGAGGTGAGGGATCCTCTTATTACCGGAAGAGAGGGGGAAGTTAACGATTTCTACCTTGAATTTTACGTGGATATTGAATGTTTCGTTATCTCTATGGCCCATAAATGGAACAACCCTTTTGCGAGAGGGCTCGTCGCGGCATTTCCTCATCTCAGAGCTCGACTGCTGGAATACCGGGAATACTGGCAAAGGATAGGGATAGAGGGGGAGAACGTACGGGACATCCCTCCATCAAGACCTAACACATCGTCCAATCCCGCCTTAACCCCCCATCCGAGAAAGATTGCGCTATAATGATGCATGAGAGCGAGGGAGATGAGGGGGAGACACCAGACAAGAGTATGGCGGAGATGGTGTGGGTAGACGATAGTGGGGCTAGTGAATCCCATAAGGACGTATTCGTGAGGATGAAACACAACCCTCAAAAGTTCAAAATTGCAAAATGGAGTATTAGGACAGAGTACAAAGGAAAAGTCTTAATGCAACTTTCTGGAGCAAATGGAGAACCGGTTCAGGTGTTTGATTCACACACGACATACAACCCTCCTTTGAGTTACGGTTTAGTCGGCGACGCTACTTCGGCTCGGTTGAAACAAGGGCTAGCAGTATTCCATCAAAACAACCAAGTGATAGTGCTCAAGTCCCCAATCCATATCAATGAGGAACAGATTGTAGCTAGGGGCAGATCATTGCCCAACAATCTGTTCGTCTTTGGTCCCCCAGGAATGCCCCCTCTAGACCCAAATCAACGATACGAACCAGTCCCTCTCGAAAAACGGAATGTGAAAGTAGAAAAAGAGGGATCATCTTCCTCTACCGTCACATTCTGACTTCCACCTCGCCGTCCTACACAACCAACAACCCTTCCCGTGTACAATGATGTATGTTGCAATGATATCCCATGTTTGTGTGAGAGATGTCGCGACAATAACATATGTCCCGTTGTCTTGCGAAACAAACACGGAAAAGGGTGAGAATTGTTCACAAAGTTTGGCTTGTTGCATGGTCATGCCAAATGATGTATGTTCACACACTTCACGAACTCAAGAACACGATATTGGTTGCTGAATGTCAAAAGCTTTGAATCCTGTTGTCCGACCCACACATAGTGAGCATATACACGCCACCGTCTTCCATCGAATGTGTAAACATAGAGGGGTGAAGGCTTTGGAAAGAATGGCTCATTATATGGGGGTGAAGATAGAAGGGGTAGGATGGCGAGAAAGAATTATGAAGTGCGAATATTGTTTAAGGAATAAGATAAAGAAAGCACCTCCTTTCCACAAGAACCATCACATTGTTGAACGTCATTCCGGGGTTCATATTTCAATGGACACACAAGGATGGTGGAATACAATATCATGGGACGGTAAGCGATACAAATTCACGGTCAAGTGTCTCGCTTCAAATTTAGAGCTCGACTATTATTTACGTCATAAGAATGAATTCTTTCCGTGTTTTATTAAGGCCGTTGCTTTCTTCGAAGGACATACAAACCGAAAAGTCAAATTTATTACCTGTGACCAAGAATATGGTCGATATGATACCTTTCAGGAGTGGGTTAATGTTAATCAGCCTATCTGAATTGATGCTCCAACCGCGGAGAAACAGGCAGTCTCAAAGATAGAGAGGTCCCACCAAACCAACGGTGGGCCTGTAAGGGCGATGCTCAGCGATGCTGAGCTCCCTCCAAAATTTTGGACGGAGATGGAAAGGAACGCCATTTATATTAACAACCTCCTCCCGATAGCCAAAGGACCCTTTAAGGGAAAGTCCTCTTTCTAAGTCATTCACCGCCGAAAACCATACCTTCATCACCTTCGACACACGGGGTGTGCTGCAGTGATGAAGGTTAAGGCTCAGCGGGGGAAGGGCGAGACAGGAAAGAAAGTAACATCTTTTTAGGTTACGAACGTAATACCGGGTATTATCGTGTCTATGATCCCGTCGCGCGCATAATACACGGTAATGTCCGGGATGTTATGTTCAATGTATGGAGACTGGGCAAACGAGAGGCCTCCAAAGCCCTCGAAGGAACAGCAGAGGAGGGTATGTTTTCGGTCGGATGGAAATCGACCACACCCTCTGCTGTTTTGTCCCCAGTTAACACACCACCGAAAGAGAACCTTAGTTTTGACGTACTAGTAGCTACACATAGTACATCTGCCTCACCTCCCGTAGTTGTTACTAGCAATAGTGAAAGTACAGAGAATGCACCCATTACGTCCATGACACCTCAGAAAGGACCTGAAAGTGATGACGATTCGGTGATCGTCGCAAGCGATAGTGACAAAAACGATGTCAAAAGTCAAGATTTCAGTAGTCTACCTGATCTCATTCCTCCTACCCCGTCCTCACGAGATGTAGGGAGCATGAATCAGGGGAAGAAAGGTGTCAGGGTAGTGGGAAAGAGGGGGAGAAAACCCAAACTTAAAGTCATTTTGTCTGGGAAAAGCGTTCAGATCCAGGCACGAGCTTTAGGGGAAGAGTGGGCCAAATCCACATACGGAGATAAGTGGGAGTCTACTTTGCGGAATGGAGTTACTCTTGCCCCGACTGCACCGGTTGTCAGGAGAAATCAACGATTCCCAGCCCACCACGTTAAGTTTGATGATGGCGAGACGGAGAAAATAATAGATTCTGAGATTTTAAAGTATGAGATTTCAGGGGGAGCAGCTCCCCCTTCTCTCGTACCGCAGACTATTATCGAACCGGCACGCCACGACCCCAATGTAACCAGTGAATTCAGCCATGCCGAGGGGGAGAGATTTAGGATAGCTGCGGAAAAGGACAAACATCCCCCGGGATGGAGGTCTCATGAGCAAGGAAACATTTCTCAGGAGAACGTAATCCACGGGAGAACCAGAAATAAACATATCTCTGTCTGTGCGAAAGAAGAGAGAATCAATTATTGCCTGGTCACCGAGCAAATCCCGGAATTCCCCGTCGTACAGAAACCGAAAGATAGAAGACAAGCAAGAGAGACAGAAGTCAGACAGCAAGAGGAGCTCAAAGCTTTCGAATGCTGCCTGATTCGGTATAGACTTGTGGTTAATAGATTTCACCACCGCATACTTCATGCCAACATGACTTATGATGTCTATGTAAAACCCCCCCCGGGTTTTGAGAGAAAAGGTTTTGTTTGGCTCCTCCGGAAGGCCCTTTATGGTCATCCTGAGGCAGGGAGATTATGGTATGATTTGATGCTAAAGGAGTTAGTCGGAAAGCAAGCTTTTATTACTTTCTCCCTTGACCGGGCTTCTTTTATCCAACATGCCAAGGACCCTATAAGTACGCAGCTCCTCTCTTTTCACGTAGATGATGGCTTGCACGCTGCTGATGAGTCCAAACACATAAGTCTTGTAGAGAGCATGAAGAATCATGGTTTCAGGTGTAAAAACTTAGGGAAGGCCACGGAATTCAAGAACATCCAGATTGTCCAATCTGAGAAAGGGATTTTACTACATCAACGAAAATATGAGCTTCTATTTTAGACGAGTTAGATTATATGAAGGAGATTCCCGCTAAAACCCCTTTCACCTCAGAAAACCCTGCCCCCCTGAAAGTTGGTCACCGCCTGCTCAAATACGACCTTAGATGTTTGATTGGCATGCTTATCTTCCTCGCTGTTCACACCCGACCTCCCTTGATCTGTCCCCTGAGTATAGCTGCAAAGCAACAAGTCCCATCCCCTGAGATATCTTATGCCATGGTTCACCGCATGTTTCTGTGGTTGCTGACCCCGAGAGCCCTATATTTCAAACGGGGTGATAAGAGGCTAGTCAAGATGTTGACGGAAGGATTCTCTGTCCCCAAACCCCAAATTCATGGAGACCGGCCGAAGGACCATCAGCCGCAGAAAAGGCACTTGAGCTTTACTCATGTGAAGCCACAGAAATCAATGCTGTCAATGTCCCCGTTATCGCCAACGTCGAAAAACTGATAGACGAACGTCCCCTCGTGGGATACGTCGACTCAGATTTCGCTGGAGAAAAGTTTACAAGGAAGTCCCGTTCTGGGTACATCTTTCTCTTCAACGGGGCACCGGTAGCATGGTTCTCTAAACTTCAAACTGTAATTGCTCAATCTACCCTTGAGTCGGAGACCGTATCTGCTAATGAAGCGGTAAAGGAGTTGCTTGCTTTAAGACAGTCTTTCCGTGACATCGGTTTGCCAATAAGAGGCTTCACCCCCTTGTTCGAAGACAACGAGGGGACTATCATCCTCTCAGAAAGGGGCTTAGGGGAGTCCCGAACCAAACATATCGATGTCAGGTACCACCTGCTCGAAAAGTTTGTTAAGGAGGGAGTTGTCAAATTGCTCCGGGTACCGACGGAGGAAAACATCGCGGATTTATTTGCCAAAATAAATTTCACGTACGAAAAATTCAGTTACCTGGCTGACCAAATCTCGGTGAAGTTGATGAAAGAATTTCTCGCAAAGTTTGGCGTTAAAGTCGCGTTGTAAGTACCGGGTATTACCACATAAATATTCACGCTATGATCGTCTATAATTATATTCTCGGAAGCGGATTGTATTAATTCTCGTATATTATATTTCTCGCATACTGTATATCGAGGGGAGTGATATAGGTGATTTGAGCGGGTGGACCCATTGTTACCAGAGCGGTTGAAAAGCTGCCGAGCGTCAACCTAAAATAGTTTGACGCGCGGTAGTGATTCGAGATGGAAGATATCTGGACTTTCACCTTTCTCTTCCCTCCCCCCTCCATTTGTTAAGTCGTAATAATCATTCAGTCGCATAATTCGAGTCTACAAAGCGTGGGGGAGGATGAGAAGCGCCGCAGCGAAGTTCGTGTCGGGCCCCGAAAACTTGCTAAGTACGTGCGTGTTTCAGTGTTAGTAGAAGCTCGGAAACACGCACTGCCTTATCGATTGTATTACTTAAATGTTATAAATCTTTTGTAATCACACTATATACATAAAAACCTATAAGAAGCCGACGTGGAGTCCGGCTGGTCGGGGAACGTGCCACACGGGAGTGTGGAACAACACGGAAGTACGTCAGACCAGCCGGATGTACCAGACAGGCCGATAATTACAGACATCGTGTCTTTGTTCACATATATTATATTATTTTTGTTACTTTTATATAACCCCTTACGGGAAGCGCTTCAAAATTTTAGTTTTCATAATATGATCATATGTGGATATATATTATATATACACATATATATTTTTCATATATTTATCACCGTCCATATTTATGTTATTACTTCTTCTGAAGTTATTATCATAACTCTGTATTCTTATATGATCCATATGTATGTAATTTTCACATATTTCTCTTACTCATTTGCGAGGTGAGGAGAATAGGGCGTTAATACTCTTCTCGTTGGGTAAGCTCGAATATACCACAGGTGCGGTGCCTTGTACGTACTCTAGCTGACTAGTACGTACTCGCTGTGGATAGGAGGGTAGCCAACCCCAACAATACTTCTGGGAGAGAGTGAGGGTAAGAGAATATGTTTTGAGTTTGTGTTTTCTAATGTTTCACAAAATACGAATAGGAGACGTAACTTAATTAGGAACGGCAGTAAATTATATTAATTTCCTTTGTTCCAGGGGGAGTGTTGGAACTAATAATTAATTAATAGTTATGGACCGGCCGTATCGGAGTAACGGTGTCGTTAGAGCCATTACTCATGATCCGGCCAGTCAAGTTACGTGGCGCGTCTGTTGGCGCCTCATTAAAGTTGTCAGTGTATGTTGAGAGTGTAGTTGCCAACATAGATTGCTTTATTAATAACAGTACTCTAACAGTAATCAAATATATATCTGAAAATTAATTAGATTTGTAACTACTAATTCAAAATCTTAACATTAATTCACATTTGCTTAGAAGTTTTGCCACTTGGATGCATCAGTGCGCGGCTGCGTCAAGTGTTGCCTGGGTAATCCGGCTTTTCTGCACAAGTGTTGCCTGGATAATCCGGCTTCTCCTGGAGCTATCGCGGCCCGGCTCGAGACATCTTCCTCGCACGCCACCGCTTCCCCGTCCTCACTCGCCTCTCTTTCTCACCCCACCGCTCAACCTCCACGCGGACGGGCGATCCGCTTTCCAGCAAACTTCACGAAGGGGTGCAAGATCCTCTGGGCTTTACCGGTACTAAAGGGTGGACAAACAGAGCCAGGACAGTGAGTGGCCGCATACGTCCCTGACTGTGCGGTCGCTTAACGGTCCAGGCGCGTTGTTTCGCCCTTATCTTTCTAGTCCGGCCAGAGGAAACTGTGTCTTGCCCTCCGCCGGGCACTGTCCTACAGGCAGAGCGCATCTAGGATCAAGAGTCCAGTGACAGGAAAGACAGTGTCCGCACCCGACTGTGCCTGTGTGGCCGCTGATCGGTCCAGACACTGGGCCCCTGTCTCTAGAGTGGTGGCTCG
>WBZZ01001255.1:0-28606 GCA_019918135.1 Paulinella micropora
GTGCCCAAGAACCTGAACCTGTCGCGCGAAGACCACGCGGCACTGCAGAAAATGATGCACTACGCCGACGCGGCCAAGAGCCGCCTGCGCAAGGGCAAGAGCCTGGCCCAGAAGGACAAGCAGAAGCTACGGAACATGGTGGCTTTCGGCAAGGACGCAGAGGCGGCGGCCGAGGCGCGCTGGCGCGAGCAACAGGTGCCGCCGCCGCGGCCGCCGAGGTACGGCTACGTCTATGCCAACGACCCGAACCACCGCTGGCACCCGTACCGCACGCCCAGCATGGTGAGGCGCGTCGACCAACGGCCGGCGCTGGGCCTGCCGCCGAGGCCGCCACCGCCGCCGCCGCCGCGACGCCTGGGTCTGCATCCGGGCGGGCCGGGGGGCCAGAGGCTGTTAGCCCGGATGTAGCCCCCTTTTTTTATTCTTGTTGCCGGTATAGTTATGAGCCAGTCAATAAAATGCTAGCACGTCTGCCGAGCGACTTGCTGGCGGAGGTCCTGTCATGGCTCGGCCCGGGCGAGCTGGCGCGCTCAGTCGTCTACCTCCGGAGCCACACTAACTGTTTCGTCCGTCCCAGGCCACGGAAGCGGCACAAGGCCATGGCTAAAGCAAGCACGGAGTTCGAGGGCCTGCGCCACCTGCTCAACAAGTCTTTTTCGTTCAAGATCAAGAACATTAACATGCTGTTGGCGCGAGTCGAAAAGAAAGCAGACAAGATCTGCTTTGAGTGCTTGTCACAGATTTACTCGCAGAACTTGTGTGCCGAACACTTTTGCCATAAGCACCGCCATGAGCTGCTGACACCCATAGAGGCCGTCAGGGCGCTGGGCCGGACTTCTTACCCTCTCAGGCGGAACAGGCGCCACGAGGTGGTCGTGCTGACCTACGTGTCAGTGTACCATTTTCTAGGGGCCTACCGGCGCCATGGCTGGGAGGTAGTCCAGGCCAACAAGTGGCAGCGCTTCTTGTGGCAGACCGGGGCGTTCGAGACCGGCCTGCTCTTTCTGCCTCGTTTCCATGCTAACATTTATTATACAACACACGACTGATTTGAAAAAACTTGTGTACATAACCTTCGGACAAGTCAACGAAATGCTGTCCTTGATCTGTAAGTAGCTCTTCTTCGCTCCCGCAGAACTGGTATGCGGGCAGGCAACAACGGTCCCCATGCCTCAACTTCTGCCAGGACCGGAACCGTAGTCTGTGCCTCGTGAAAAGCCGGCAGGAGGGTTTCTGCTGTGTCTGGTCCCAGCTCAGCCAGGGTTGTCGTAGCGTCGACGATGCACTCGCCATTGCGCGTGAGAGCGGGGATGACTTCTACAAGGGGCTGATTTCGCGGCCGGAGGACTGTCCCAGGGGCTGAGCTCGTTTTGAGGCCAAAATCGTGCACTATTGACTCGACGATCTCTTCCGCTACCTGCGGCTTCGCGACCCATGTCCCGTGCTTGTTTACTCCGCGGTGCTTGAAGACGTGGCGTTTCGCGTTTTCGAGTTTGTGCGGGTGAAGCTGCAAGTGCCGTTTTACCCGGGCGGCGCAGCGGTTGCGGTCCCACCCATATTTCTGGTGGACGGCGTCCACCAGTGACACCTCACCCCATTGTGTAGTTCTGACGGTCGTCATGTCTTGGCTTCGAGACGAATTATGAGCTGGTCACGCTGAGTAAAAAAGTAACGGACAAGAGAACCGATTTTTCTAGAAAAAAGCGCCGGACCACCCGATTAAATCAGCTCTGCAAACATTGTGCTCAATTGTTCCGGTGGTGTCGATCTTTCTAGAAGATCGCGGACTAGGCCAGCGTAACGGTCAGCCGGGCCGACCGGGAAAGTGTGCTGGTGCGGCCCGCGCCAGAACGCCGGGTCCTTGAGCTTGGCCAGGTTCTCTGCCTTGTGCAAGTTGAAAAAGGCCAGGGCTCGGCGCTTGAGGGCCTCGTGCTTGGTCTCGTGCCCCTCGGCCGCGGCCGGCGGTGGCGGTGGCTCGGGCCGTGGCAGGGCGCCCAGCGCTTCCCGGTACTGGGCCGCCAGCCTGCTCGACTGCAGCATCAAGTCCTGGATCAGTTTCTTGACGTTCACGTCGGTCACGGTGTCGAGCAGCGGGGTCTACCGCCTGACTAGGAAGACCTGCTGGTAGAAAAGCTGCGAGTTCAGGTCCTGATTGGCGTGCGCCAGGACCCGGCTTAAGAACAGAGGCCTGCTGACCAAGGAGCCTTTGCCGTACAGCGCGTAGGCCACCTCGCCGTACAGCGCGTAGGCCACCTCGCCGTACAGCGCGCGGAGAAGGTGTTTGTTGCCCAGGGGTTTGTCTTTTTTGCCGGTAAATTTAGAGTAGTGCTCCATGAGGTAGTCAAAGCATTTTTCCAGGCCGGCTCCGTTCAGCACGGTCATGGCCTCGGCGTTGCCTAGCGCGGCAATGGCGCTCGTGCCGTCGGGCCGGTCCAGGACGCGCTTCGCCCAGGCAGAGACGGCGGCCGTCTTTTGCTTTTTCTTCTTCTTAGGCTGTTGCTGCGGTTGCTGCTGCGGCGGCAGGTTGGCGGTCGTGTAGTCGGACGGCGGGCGGTCGGCCGGCTTGAGCTTCTGGCCGCCCGAGTTCTGTGCGCGGTACTCCAGGTGAATGTCGATCAGCTTGCACATGTGCCCAAAGATCTGCAGGATACAGTTCGTGTCGGCGGTCAGCAGGCCGATGGACTTCGGCACGGCCGTCAGCGTCCACTCGCCATTGTCGTCCTCCGGCGGGTCGTAGGTCAGCCAGCCCTTCTTGGCTTGACCGATCTGTGAGACGTGACTGCTGAGCGCGATGCTGGAGAAGACCCTTTCCTGTTGCTGCTTTTCGTCCAACGCGCCCAGGTAAGAGAATTTCACCACTTCTACCCCTCGCATACCAAGCGCGGCCATCAAGAAGACCGCCTCCAGCCCCCACAAGGGCCTGTCGGCGGTAGGCAGGAAGGGCGAGTCGGGGGACTGGTGCACGCCCGCGCTCTCCGCCAACAGGGCCTGGTACAGCGAGTCGAGCCACGCGAGCCAGCTTTCCTCGTGGATGGCGTGCTGGTGCTCCAACTTTTCGGTCCGGTTTTCTTTGGTTCTTTTCGCTGTGCCGGCACTCATGTTCGGGTCGCTGAACAGCCCGTTCTGCAGCACGAAGCGCGCGACCTCCAGCCCAAAGGGTGTCTGCAGGTTGCCCTTGGCGTCCTCGCCACCGAGCAGCCAGTTTCGGAATTCGGTGTAGCTGTCGTGCCTCGTCTTGGCACCAGGACAAACGGCATCCACGAGGTCGTTGAGCACTTTCACGTAGCTAATAACGTCGTCGGGGTAGCGCAAGAGCATCTTGCAATGCGCGAGCAGGCAGTCACGGAGCGGTTTGGTGTTGCCGTCGCAGCCTTCGACCGAGCCCTCGTGCGGGCCGTAGAGGGCCTGCCTGAACGTCAGCTCGCCGCCCTCCCAGTCGTTGCCGGCGGGCAGCCGGCGGAGGTCGTCGCTTACCTTGAAGGCCGCCAGCCCTCCCTTGTTCGAGGTGAAAAAGGAGCCCTGCAGGTCGCTGTGGGTCTTCCGGAGGAAATCGCCCACGCGCATCTTGTTGTTCTTGGGGAAAATGAAGTAGTCGCCCCAGTGCTTCGTCCAAAAGGCAATCACGGCCTCCAGCTCGGCCGAGCGCTCGAAGCGCGAGACGTCCACGCCGAGCGCGGACAGGCGGACCCTGCCCAGCAGCGCCTGGTACTGCTTTGGCGAGAGCGCAAGCAGCTTCTCGAGGCCAGCCACAAACGACAAACGGTACTTGCGCCAGACCGCAGTAGTAAACTTGACGGGCGGCAGCTCTTGGGCCAAGGGCACCCCGGCCTTCTTGCCCCACGCAGCGAGCTCGCCGCGGCCCGGCGCCACTGTCACATCCGGCTTCGCGATCTCTTTCCGCTCCGTGGCGTGCAACGTGTCCATCGTTTTCTGACAATGTGACAGAAGAGGCTTTTTTATGATTAGAACTGAGAGAATTTAAATCCAGCATGTACAGCAGTCGCGCGACGAGCCTTCTTCCGTTTTATGCGGAGCGGCTTGGAACCGAGAAGATGGCTCTCTCTTGGCCTGGCGTTGCTGTCGGGCGGGGTCAGCAGGTTGCCGGTGATTGGTAAAAAAGTCCAGCCCAGCGTCTGGCAGACGGTGGCCCAGATCGCCGTCTGTCGGCGGCACGCGAGCGGCGAGTGCGGGCTGTTCCATGAGCTCTAGCAGTGCTCGGAGGAGTGAAGAATAATTGATAAAACAGACGCGAGACCAACCGAAACGGACCTTGAGCAGCGCCCTCACAGTCGGCCACGCACCGTCCACTCGGTGGAACAGCGTCTCGAGCTCTCGGAGCACTTCGCGGGTGGGCTCGGCCCCTTGTGTCAGCCTGTCCCTGGAGCCGCTGAGCAGGTAGGCCAGGCAGGCCGCCCGGTCCAGCGAGAGCGGGCCGAGCCGGCTCTTCTTGAACACATAGATCAACTTCGACGGGGTAATCTCCGTACCATTCACCCTCCACTTGTGGCAGAGATCTCTCGCGACCTGTAGCAAGGCCTGGCTGACTAGCGGCTTCTGATGAATCCCCCTCAACCCAAACACCTGCCTCGTAATCTCGCGAAACCTCGAGAGGCGGGTATAACCTTGCGGACGCCTTGGCTGCTCCGTCATCTCGCCCTCGTCCCCCCGCATCCTGCCATTCACCAAGTACTGGTTCGACCCGTACAGCGAGTGCTCTCTGCCCACCAGACCGCATGTCTTGCAGTAGGTCCCGCTCGTGTCCCGGTTGAAGACGAATTTTTGCTCGCACATTTTTGTGTGCTGATTCAAAGAGAGAGAGAGATATACGAATTCAAAAGCGGCCCGATTTAAATTAGGGCAAAGCAAATTGTTTTTCCTCCCTTCCGCTGTAAGAAAAATGGAAGGCACGCAAATACACCGAAAGAGGCTCTGCCTGCACTGTGGCCACCCGAGCGCATGCAAGGAAGGGAAATGGTTCGAACTACCCGTCGCGTACGCGCCTGTCGAGGGCTACCTGTACGTCTTCGGGCTCTTTTGTACGCCTGCCTGCGCGTGGGCCTATGTCAGCTACGGCGTGCCGGAAACTCTGCGTTCACAGGCCGGGGACCTGCTTCACTCCTACTTGCGTCTGAACCTAAGGCAGCAACTCATACGGCCTGCCCCAGCAAGATGGGAGCTGCTCGAGTACGGAGGCACCATGACCATGACACCCCGTCGTGCTGCCACGGTCGCGCAGACGCCTCGCTAGAGCGTACAGGGGGTGGCCGCAATTTCTCGCCGAAATAGCAGTAGACCGTGTTGTCCCGCACACGGCGCGCGCGCATGACCATCTGCCAAAGAATCCTGGCTGGTGGACCCCCCTTAGCAATGCCTGTCCCGTTCGCACAGTGCATCATCACACATTCGATCTGGTCCTGTAAGTCGGCCGCAACGCAAAGCGAGCTCGTGTAGATCAGTATCACGCAACCGGACGTGTAGTCATCCTGCATGGAGGGCCTGAAAAGGTTGTTGATGTTGGCGAGCATCGCCTGAGACTCCAGTGGAGGGGTCTGTGCAGTCAAGATCCGCACCCTAGCCCCTCGAGCCCAGGTCGGGTCTACCTCCTCGTCCTTGTCTTCTCTCGTCTGTACCCTTTTTCCTTTGGCGTCTGGTCTCTCCGGGGCGTCGCCGGCCGCCACGAACAAGTCGTAGATAGCCCTTGCTTCGCGGTTAGAGCGGCAGGGCACGAGCGTCTTCTTTCCTTCTCGTAGGTTCGTTTGCAGCTTCTCCATCCATTCCTTGAGCTTGCCTACAACCTTGATATTGCGCCTAAGGTGCGGCGGCACGTAACGGTAGTCGTGGAACTGTACCTGGTCCTGGGTCGTGATCCCGTCGGCGCCCACAAAAAAGTCGTAGCACGTAGAATCGGAACCAAGGTCCTTGTCCATCACCAGGACGTACGGGGTCTCTTTGCACAGCCGTTCGTAGATCGCATTGTTCTCACGCAAGTTCCAGCGGTTCGTCTGCATCGAGACCCGCTGGTCGGACAGCAACCTGAACTCGTCCAGAATAAGGAAGTCGTAGCTAATCAGCATCCTTGTGCCGCCTTGGTGGACCGCCAGCCGGTGCAAGGACTCGTACTGCACGATGATTCGCTGGTGCTGGGACAAGCCGCCTTCAGCGTCGCTCTGTGCGTCCATGTAGTTGGCCAGCGTGGTCACCTCGATATCGTTCTCGCGCAAAAAAGAGGACAGATCACCATTGACACAAGACGCCTGTGTCCGCCGGCCAGTCACTATGCAGACCCTAGCTTCTGGGTGCGCCCGCAGCAGTTGCAAGATGGCTTGTCGGGAGGCATGCGACTTACCTAGTCCAGTGATGGCATTCACCAGTTGGTAGCGGAACTTGTCGAAGCTCAGCGGGTGCATGAACTCGTCCAGGTACACGTCCTCAGGTGTCCTGTAGATGACCGTTTCTCAAAGCCAGTCTGCTCCGCCGGCGAGCCTTCATCCTCCGCCTCCTGCAGCTTTTCGCGGTCGCCGTCCTGCGCGATCATGGCACTGCACTTCCAGCCGAGCCTAGTGAGCTTGGACAGCTTCGCGAGGCCCCTGCGGCCATGAGGCCTCGTCTCTGCCTCGCCGTAGTCCACCGCAACACAGAACTCCGCCAGCTCGCGGAGCGCCGCCTCGTCCACCACGTTTTGCCTGTCTTCGATTATGAGAGAGTCGTGGCGCAGGCAGATCGTCTCGCACCCCTTGTCCCGAAAAAAGGCCATAGCACGGGACATGACCTTCGCTTCGTAGCGAGTAGTCACAAAGTGTACAAACGCACAGTCGGTATTCTTGTAGTTGATGCGCCTGACGTGGTCCCAGCCCATCTTGCGCCTCTTCTCGCAGAAGTCCCACACCTTGAAGTGCGGCTTGAGCTCCGAGATCGCATGCGCGACCGAGAGGCGCAACCGCTGGGCAAAGCAGTCTGGCGGCAGGCCCGCCACGTCCCCGCCGTGCAAGACCTTAAGAAGCGCCTCCTTGGCGCCGTCCCTTGACGTCCCGAGGATTTCGGCAGTCTCCCGCAGGCACTCTTCTCGCTTCTCTACGAGCACGCGCAATGCACCCAGAGGGGCCGGGTCCTCGGCCAAGCTTTCCGCCAGCCACAACAGGAACACTGGCACGCTGTTGTTGATGTCGACCTCCTTGCAGAAATCTGGCAGGGCCAGACGGCGCAGAGCAGCCGGTGCATTCTGCATCCCTGTCGTAGCGTAGGCTCTGCCGCTCTTGGTGCCCTTGCCGTAGCGGTAATCGACACAGTAGCCCCCGTTCTCGATCACCTCCTTTTGCATGCAGTCCAGCAGGTGCTTGTAACCAGGCGCCAGGCGCGGTTCGGCTAGCAGGGCACGGACCGTGTGCAGGTCCAGTAGCTCGTAGAACCTGTACACCGCTTCCTTCTTCGCCTTGCCCTTGCTGGCGACCAATGTCTTTTCGTCGGCTGATTCGTCGTCGCTGACAGCCTGGGCCGGGCTCTGTGGCTCGCTGTCGCACTCTTCTGCTTCGCCGCCCGTGGCCGCTGCTTCTTGATGCGCGCCCTTTCTCTTGCGACGGACCCTGGCTCGCAATGACTGCAGTGCGCCACTTTCGTCATCGTCGCTGTCGGTGAGGGGTGGCATGCCTGTCTCTTGCTCCTGCATTGTAGGTACCTACAAAAAAATGCCGTGCTCGACTACGAACTTAGCGTGTTTTGCGGCGCGGTAAATTCCCAGGAAATCAGCCACAAAAAGCGGTAGGGAAAACTGGCAATGGCTGTTCCACGTCGCCTTTTGAAATTCCATTTGGTAGATTATCAGTGTTGTCATCGACGATCTCGATTGTGAACGAGAGTTCGTTTCTTTGTAGCCTGAAGAGCTTGCATGATGACGAGAGCGGGCACAGCCACGTAACGCCAGTGTAACCTTTCTGAATATTGACGTTATTAAAACTTTTGTTTTGCAGGTAGAACAGGGCCTGCATGCCGGGCCCCCTGCAACAGAATTTCTTGTACGGTTTCTGTCGTAATCGGAACATGCTCAGAAACCACCACCTGGCACAACGCTCGAAGGCCTCCTGGCCCTTTGGTTCTTGGAGCATACCAGTGACAAAGCCGTGCAAGCCCTTCATCAGGTCCTTGTTGAGCTTACCAACGCTGTTGGCGAGCAGGCTCAGCGCGTTAGATAGCCTGAGAGTTTGGTGTATCGCTTCGTCACCTTTGCCTGTCGGTAGGAAGTCCAGGCACCAGTACGGGTCCAAGTCGATTACTTTGAAGGTCTGGTTGAACAACGTATTTTCTGGCTTGCCGTCGCAGTGCAGACAGTTCATTTGCACCAGAAGGTCTATCACCTCTTTCCAAAATTTCAGATATGCCTCCGCGTCTTCCTTCTTGACGTTTTGCAGATAGGATACGTCCGCGCCCTTTTGCTCTGCCGGCGGCTCGACGTACGCCATGACAATCCACAACACACTCTCAGTGTTGATTTGTTCCCTGAGGCAGCCGTAGACTTTTGGCGCCAGGCCTTTGCTTGCAAAGAAGGATTGGAGCTGCATGTAGTCCAACACGTACGCGTCCATAGCAGCGCTTTCTTCTGTCTGATATCTAGTCATGCGTTTGATTAGCAGTCCTTTCGAGGGCACAGCATAAACCTTGTTAGCCTCGAGACTTGTAACATCTGGAAGGTTTAGAAACGTATCAAGTTGTTTGCTTGTAATAGCTATGCACGGAATATCTCCAGGGAAGGGCTGCGTGAACCTCTGCGCGGTTCTGTCTTGCTGGTCGAGAAAGATTGCATCTAAGTGGTCGAGACCCAGTCTGTCATCGTCGGACCGCAACATCGGGCAATCCGTCGTAAAGGGGTGCCAGCGCAGGACTTTGGCACGAACCCTTGCGCGGTTGGTCGGTTTTGACATGGGTTCTTTGCAATCTCTGCAGCTTTGGGTTAGGCCTAATCGGTCGATTAAAAATCGTCTCTTGTCGGCAGCCCGTTGCATCTTTTTTTTCGCTCTTGGGCTTTGCTCTTTCTTCAGACTAGTTTTTAAAGATTTATTAATCCTCTTTTTATATACGCTTCAGACATACAAATTTATCCCTTTCGCCTTTTGTTTTGTAAAGGTTGGAAAGAAAAAACAAAAGGCAAAGGCTTGGCGCATTTTGGTTTTTTTGGGGGGGGGGATTCCCTCCCCATTCGTCTCAAAAGAAAAGAAAAGAAAACTAGGGAAAGGTTTTACCAAAAAAAATACAAGTGATGGTTTTAAGGAAAAAAGAAAAAGATTCACGTAGACGCTAGCAAAAAAAAAGAAGCCAAGACTGCAAGAAGACGCCACCAAAGAAAACTTTTGCCCCTAGTTGTCGCGCCTAGGCGCCCTTGGCCGAGCCGAAGCCGCAGGCGCAATTCTCGTCCTTGTGCAGCATCTCGTGGCACAGCGGGCCGTCGCACTTCTTCCACGCGCAGCCCTGACAATTCTCGGCGTGGTGCTCTCTTTCCGTGTAGTGCAGGGCCAGGGCACGCGCGCCGACCAGGGCCCTGACCACCTCGGTCCCGGCGCCCGCCTTGAGCAGCGGCGCGATCAGCTCCTGCAGCGCGTCCTCGTCGCGGGCTTTTTCGTTGAAGTACGCGATGCAGCCGTACCGCTGCGCGCACCACTCGGGGTTGGAGGAACCCGCATCCCCGCGGCGCACCAGCGAGAACTCCTGCGCTGTTTCCTTTTTACTTTCCGCCACTGCTGGCAATTGTGGTGGTTCGGTCCGCTGCTTCTTGTCAGGCCGGGTCATGTCTGCGTCGCGGGGGTTCTGGACGTCGGTCATTTTGGGTTTTGCGCGTGGACCCCGATTTTTCTCCCAGAGGTTCGTTGTGCTTTCTCCCCCCCCCTCCCGTTCCCCCCGGGGCTCGCACGGTATATTTTTCGGGAGGGGGGGGGCCGGAGGTGTATGGAGGGGGGGCAAGCACAAGGTGAGGGGGGGGGCCGGAGGTGTATGGAGGGGGGGCAAGCACAAGGTGAAGGGGGGGTGGGCCGGAGGTGGAGGCAAAAAAAATCCAGCCAGCAAATAGGCGCCCAAAAGAAATGAATGCGAGAGAGAGGGAGGGAGGTGGCAGGCGAACGTGAGATCGTTTCTCGGCCCCCCCCCCTCGGAACGCAAGGCCCGGGGAGATCTTCCTCCCCCCCTTTTTTTTGAAAGAATTTCTGGTCGTAAAACTTGTTACAAGGCGGCGGGCCGCGGGAAAGTGTTCTGAAACCGTGTGCGCAGCGCCCTGGCGCCCTCCATGACCCGCGTCAGCCCCAGCCCCATGAGAAAAACCATTTCGACCAGATTGCAGAACAGCAGCAGCGAGGCCCGGTAGCTATTGCTCCGGGCGGTATGGTGCATGGCGCGTTCCAGCTGCCACAGCACGTAGGCGCACGTGACGGTGGACATGACGATCACCCCCAGCGTCCCGCGCGCAACGGTCGGCAGCTCCGTGCGCCACAGCAGGCTCAGGTTGCCGAGCACGGAACCGTACGGCCGCCAGATCTCGACGAAGAAGGTGACCGACGAAGCGAGCAGCAGCAGCAGCAGCGCGTACAGGTTCCTGTACGGCACACAGCGCTGCAGGCACCAGCAAAAACACAGGACACAGAAGGCGTCGACCACGGCGCACGTGTCGAACACAATAATAGAGTCGGCGCGCAGCAGCACGAGGTCTACCAGCACCACGGTGCCGCTGATCAGGAACAGCGCTAGGAGGCCCAGGTGCAGCACGCAGTCGTAGTAGAACAGCGCTATCTGGACGGCGCACGCGGCTAGAAACACGCCTACCAACCACGGGTGGTCGTTGTACCAGCCGCGACAATCCACCCAGCGAGTACTCGCGAGCATGAGCAGCAGCGTGGCCGTCAGGTGCAGCACGGTATAGCCCATGACCTCGCGCACGAAGCCCGTGCGCTCCGCGGCCGTCAGGTTGCTGACCGTGAGTGTCGTCTGTTGCAGCTGGTCGATTTGCTTGCGCATCTGGGCGATCTCGATTAATAACAACTCATTGGCCGGCGCGTCTGGGGCTTCTGTGGCATTGTCACAGGCCTCCGCGACCTTCACGACCACTGCTTCGCTCTCAGGCATAGGATCTTGAGTCGTGGAAAAGAAACAACAAAAAAAGGCAAGCGGGTTTTTTCCGCACAACAGAAACGACACAGAATGGTGTTTAGTATGTGGTTCTTAAACAGAATAGGTAGCACTGCTATTTTATTTTTCAACCTTATCCCCCCTCCCCCCTTTTTTTTTGTTCGTCTTTCCAAGCCCCCCTCCCCCTCCTCCTTCCCGCCCCTCCCCCCCCCCCGACGTTTCCACATACCCCTTGCGGCCGCGCGTCGGCCGTCTCCAGCTCTCCCCCCCCCCCAAAAAAAGCCCTCGTGCACATCACTTTCTCACTTCCTCCCCCCCATTCCGCCGTTTGTTTTTGTTTTTTTTTGTTCCCGCCGCGCAGCAACACCTGCCAAGATGAATGGCAGAAACACTTTTTAAAAAAAGGGGGGAGGGAGAGGTCAGGATGGCGGCTGTCAGTGTGGCAGAGTTTGCGCGTCGTGGGCGGGAGAACAGCCAAATCATGGATGGCGCAAAGCAAAGGCAGCGCGCTGCGTATCAAAGGCAGTTAGACAAAGACGCCCTGATAGTCACGTACAGTGAGCTCTGTCGCCAACAAGGCCTGGTTCAACGCAGAGACGTCTGGCAGCTGTCCTTTCGCCACTTGCGACGAGAGATACGTCGGCTGCGCGGCCGTGGTTCGGAATTCGAGGTTTTGGCCGCGCTCAAGAAGGTGTGTGCGGTGGGGTTGCTAATCTGTGCCGCTGCGTTTTGGCTTGGCAGACAAGACATTCCCCCACCCCGTCGACCATCCCTCGGTTTCCCGTCCCTGCTAAGCTGACACTTGAAGACAACATCCTAGAGGATGTCGGGCAGGAGTTTAAGCTACTTGCCAGTCGCGCGAGGGGACTCAAGTCCGAGTTTTTTTTTGTATTCTTATTAATATTCAGAAATGAAAAGTAGAAAACGTCGGATTCAGGCAAAATAACCTTGCCAAAGCATTCAAAAAAAAACAAAATTACTGGCGCGAGTGCAAAATGTCTCGCCATGAGCGGGGATTTAATTTTTTTTTAAAAAACTACTTTCTTGTACACCCTCTAGTTTTCACACCAAAAAACCGTTTCTTTGGCCAAGCGAGAGAGAGAGAGAAAAGGGAGAAAAGGGAGGGAGGGGGGAGAATGAAAAGGCAGAGCACAGAAAATCACGGTCGCCCGCGCCTGGCACGGTCGTGCCCCGCACGCTTAGACGAGCCGACGACGGTGCTCGGCATGTAATTCTCGTAGAGCGCGCGCAGGATTGCGGCCTCGTGGGTCAGGTCGGGCCTGAGCGTGTTCTGGAGCTTGATGAGTTGCAGCAGCTCCTCTACGGACCCCGTGTCGGGCGCGCCCAGGACCTCCGCCTTCCACCAGCACTTGAGCAACTGCTTGTCCACGTCCGTGCGCAGCCCCCAGTGCGAGGCGCGCGCCCGCAGGTTGGCGGTCTCCAGGTCGGCGAGCAGGTCGTTGAGGAAATCACGGAACAGTGCGGTCTGGTGCAGGAAGCTGTTCCGGTAGAACTGGAAGGCGTGGATGACCTCGGCGCTGCGATTGCGGCGGTCGGTCTGCCCGATGGGCAGCGAGAAGGCCCGCGCGACCAGCGCGCACCACTGCTCGTGCGAAATCTCTTGTTCGGGGCGCAGGGCCTCGCGGGAGTACACCAGGGCCGTGTTGTCCCTGGCCGCGCACACGCCCGCCACGGCAGTAGTGCGTCCCGGTTGTAACGCGAGCTCGTAGAACTTGTCGGACTGCAGCTCTTCCAGCAAGGCGAGCTCGGCCAACTGCCCCGCGTCCTGCTTGCCCGCCCGGAACACGAGGCCCGGCAGGAAGCCCCTGTCGCCGGTGGGCGCTTCCGGCACATTGTCCCTGTCCTTCCATTGGGCGGGGGGCACGCTGACCCTGGGCTCGGGAGGTTGTGGCTTGCTGCCCAGGCCGTTGGGCAGGCTGCCCTTGAGGTAGGCCTCCTCGAAGATCCTGTCTACGTTGCCCGTGCGCTTGCGCGCCAGGAGAACGCCGTCCGCGGCGTGGTCTAGGCTGAAGGCCAGCCTGGTGTTTTCCAGCTGGCGGCGGATGAGGTACGTTTCTAGCAGCGAGCACATCGGGCTGCAGGGCAGGCCCGTATGGTTCGGCCGGTACGGCGGGAACTCGACTACCACCACGTCCCTGCGGGCCTTACCCCAGCTGCGGCGGTGGAAGCAAGAGTACTTCCGCCGGTGCCTGAGTTCCGTGAACGAAATGTCGAAGTCGCACGCGTCCATGCATTCGAAGACTTCGCCCAGCGTGCCGTGCTTCCTGCGCGCCAGCAGGCACAGGCCCTGCTTGTACATGCTGAGCACGATCTGGCTCGTCAGCTTGGACAGGTGAGCCCTTAATTCCCGGGTCGCCGGATGGCGCGGCTTGTGCCCGCTCTGGGTCAGGATCGAGATCCCGCCCGACAGGATCTGTTCTCTAATCTTGTTGAGAGCCTCGAACACGCAGGGCTCCATGCTCATCCTCTCTAGTGTCAGCAGGACCCGGCGGCTGATCTGGGTGGCCTGGCGGGCCTGCACGGGGAAAATATCTTCCTGCCGCAGGGCCGCCATCTTCGCCAACACAAAAACCTCCCCCCTGTACGGCCCCCAACGTCCTGCACGGAGGGGGGGGGGCAAGGGGAATGGAAGGGGAACTCAGGAAATTTCTTCACCGATTGGTGTGGAGACTTTTCTCTTGGAAAATGCTGTCGGTGGCCTTTAGACCTCCCTTTCTCCCCCCGCCCGCCCGTTTTTTTTTGGGGCGGGGCCTAAGTACTTGCACTCTTTCCCCTCTCTCCTTCCCATACCCCCCCACCGATCTGCGCACCTTTCACGCCGGCTACACCGAGCAAGAAAACTGCCAAGGAAGATGAGGGAGGGGGGTTCGAAAAGGCTGGTCTCAGCCCCTCCACACTTGCCCCCGCCCCCCCGACTAGCACTCTTTTCTTTTTTAATACAGAGAACAGCCTATTAAGAAAAGTTATTATAAAAGTCATTGTGTTGATTGTCCATGGCCAGGTTTTCCTCGGAAGATTCCGGGCCCTCAAACCCCTGACCCCCGTTGTATAGCAAAACGGGTGAATCTAGTGGTGGCAGAATATCGTCGTGCTCCGAAGCGTTCCTGCCATTGGCCGGCAAGTCCTCACGACGATCTGGTGCTCTGTGCGCGCTTGACTGTGCGGACACGCCGTCGGATTGACTGTGCGGGCCCCAGCCACCCGAGGTTTGTGGGGCTGCTGTTGAGGGCTGTTCGGCCGTCGCCCACCCACCCGCGGTTTGTGGGGCTGCTGTTGAGGGCTGTTCGGCCGTCACCCAGCCACCGGCGGTCTGCGGGGCTGCAACTGCTGTCGGGGCCGTCACCCAGCCACCCGCGACTTGTGGGGCTGCAACTGCTGTCGGGGCCGTCACCCAGCCGCTGGAGGTTTGTGGGGCTGCTGTTGAGGGCTGTTCGGCCGTCGCCCAGCCACCGGCGGCCTGCGGGGCTGCCACTGCTGTCGGGGCCGTCGCCCAGCCACCCGAGGTTTGCGGGGCTGCTGTTGAGGGCTGTTCGGCCGTCACCCAGCCACCGGCGGTTTGTGGGGCCGCCGCTGCTGTCTTGGCCCAGCCGCTGGCGGCCTGGGCGGGCGGGTCCCAGGAGCCAGAAGACGAGGCGGCAGTAGCAGCAAAAGCAGACGACCAAGACCGCACGGGAGCGGGGCCGCCCCACCGATGATGAGGAGGCTGCCTCGCCGTCGTTAACTGGTGCGACGACGCGTCCGGATTGTCCCAATCCGCACAGCGCCAGTCATCGGGCTTCTGGGCCGGCCGCGGCCGCCCTTGCTCCCCACCACGCCGTAGCCGGGCTTGGCCTGTTTGGCAGGGCGCCGGCTGATCTGGACGCGCCGCCTCTTGATCGGGCTGTCGTAGCTTTCTTGTTCGTCGTCTTCGTCGTAGAAGGAGTTCCATTCGTCCGTAGGCTCCCGCTTCGTCTTGCCGCGGCGCTGGGCGGGCTTGGGCTGCGCTGGCGCGCGCTGCTTCGGCAGCTTGTACTCGTCCAGGACCCTGACCACGTCGCCCGTGAACCTCCTCAGGCGCAGGGGCAGGTCCTCGGGCGCAAACGTCCACTCGCACTCGTTTTCGTTCGGCAGGCAGGCGCCGAGCTCGACCACCGCCTCTGCCGGTGGCTTCTTGTTGCACTCTTGCGTCAGCATGCATTCCGCCGTGAGTGAGAAGTCGGTGCAAATCAGGGACGATACCCGCCCCTGCGTCAACCTGCTGACGATCCCGCGCCTGAAGCCCGGGATCTGGTCCGGCACCGTGGGCAGCACGACCGACAGCGTGCCGAACACGGCCACGTCGGACGCCAGGTCACCGGCGGCCGTGCTGGCCACCGGCCTCGCGTTCACGTTGAACAGCAGCAGCTGCCGGCCGTGCTCGCTGGCCAGCAGCCTGGTGCCACAGCCCACGCGGTGCAGGACGTAGTCGATGAGCGGCAGCGGCGTGCATGGGGGGCCCGCGGGCCCCTGTGCGCTGCCGACCCGTATGGCGGTGGTGTCCAGCAGGCGGGTCTTGCCGTCCCAGAGCTCCGCGGACGAGGTGGGGTCGTACGCAGCGCGCGGCCACAAGATGTCCGCCAGGGCCGCGCCCGTCTGGCGGTAGCAGGAAATGAGCAATTGCGACTCGTAGGACTTGTCGCGGTCGGGCCAGTCCAGCAGCGCGCGCTGCCTGTTCCTTTCGTCCAAGAGGTTTTTTTCGCGCGCGTTCGCGTACATCGCGCGCACGCAGGGCGCGTACAGGTCCACCAGCACGTCGAGCACGCTGAGCGGCGCCAGGAGCATCCACGCGGCCTTGAGGGCGTTGACCATGGAATGTGCCGCCGGGGGCTCGCTCCGCGCCCAGCGCGACTTGATCGTGTGCTGGTCCAGCGCGGCGGCCGCCGGCTGCTCGGTGAACGCCTGGCTGGCCAGCCTCAGTAGCTCTGCCGCGTCCGGGTCCGAGAGCACGAAGGTGCCGAACTGCGGCTGCTGCAGGGGCCACACCGCCACTGTCTGTGGCAGCTTCCAGCCGAGCGCCAGCGGCTGCGCCGCCTCCAGCCCGAGCACGCTGGCGCCGCGGACCGCCGTGGGCACGGGCGGCGCGGCCACGGGCCGCTCGGTGCCCTTGAAGCGCAGGGCCGGCAGCTCGTCGTAGCAGCAGATGGTGCGCAGGGACTCGGACCACGACGGGCGGCCGCTGTTGATGTGCGCCACGTCGAATTCCGTGCGCACACGCCGCGCGTGGCTCTTGTTGCGCAGCACGGTCTGGATCTCCAGTTCGCCCCCGCCGCCGCACAGCGACACGAGGCCGCGCGCCTTCCAGCTCCTGCGCGCGCACGCCCACAGCAGGCGCAGGGCGTACAGGGCGACCTGCGGCGCCGACGTGGACGACAGGCAGCCCGCGGCCGAGCCCTCGGAGACCACGCACAACAGGATCTCCATGCACCAGGTCCAGAAGCCGCTGCTGCCGCTCGTGCGTTCGTGGTCGATCAGCGCCGCCGCCATGCGGTCCTGCCAGCGCTTGTTCACGGCCATAGGGATGTTGTCCACGAACCCGGTCTGGCGGATGTGGCGCGCCAGCCACGCCTGCACCTCGCCGACCCAGACCTCGTGCGCGTGGCCCCCCGGCATGAGCGTGCCCAGCCTGTCCTGCAGCGTCGCCACCATCAGCAGGCGCAGCGGCTCGTTGCGCAGCTCCGTGGTGGCGGGCGCGAGCCGGATCAGTTCTTCCGCGCGGGCCCCCGCGTTCTTTTCCTCGTAGTACACGAAGGACCACTGCGCCTGGGGCCTGTGCTTGATGGGCTCGAAGTCCCTCCTCACGAGCGGCGCGCGCGGCGGACCCGGGGGGGCTAGTGCCGGTTTCGCCCGGCACAGGCTGCCCACAACTGTCGCGTGGGCGGCCGACTGGTGCGAGGCTATCGTGTGCAGCCCCGCCCGGTCGGGCAGGGCAACACCCGCGGGCGCCGTCGTGACGCAGGCCAGCGCCCCCAGGCGCGCGACGAGCCTGGTGTGCCACGCGGGGTGCGCCGTGAGCGCGTCGAAGCAGCTCTTGACCGCAGCATCGCAGTCGTAGTCCAGCACCACGAGCCTGGCGCCAACAGCGCTGGCCAGGCAGAACTGCGCTAGCTGTTCGGCCAGCGCCCCGCTGTCTGCGCCGGGGACGACGACGTCGAGCAGGCAGCCGGCCGCGTCGTTGGGCGGCGGGTGCGTCCACTGCAGCCGTTGCCGGAAGGGCAACAACTGGACGTTTGACAGAGACAGCGCACGCGCGCCGCCGCGCAGCAGCAGCAGGGGGGGAGAGTCCGCGCACAGGAGCCGGGCCCTGAGCTGCACGCCGCGCTTGTACCAGGACCGGTCCAGCACCGCGAACTGTGCGTGCCCGGCCGGCGTCCCCGCGGGGACGGCGCCCGTGCTCGACCAGAACCGCTGCGCCGCGCCGTCCAGCCCGACCAGCAGCGAGCTGTCGTCCACGTCGTCGAGCTCGGTTGACGTTGGGCCGTGGCCACCCGAGACGGACACCAGCGTGGCCGTCAGCGTGTACCAGAGGTTCAGGAAGCAGGCGATTTCTTCTTCTGTCTGGCAGCGGGCCCAGAGCGGGCCCGGCGAGCCCATCAGTACAACTAAACATTCGACAATCTTGGGGGTATCCCTTTTTCCGAAATTTTCCATGAAGTATATGGACTTTTTTGAAAACGTGTGGAAATGAAAGGAAATGAATTCCCTGATTGCAGAACATATAAAAATAATATTAAAATATGTTTTTATTAATTGTAATACACTTTAACTTCATCTTCAGAGGTGGGCAGGAACCGGTCCGACACGGTAATTTTTCTACTTTTTCGTAGTCCCGGCTACCATGAATCTATGATGATAACAATGCCGAACATGCAGAATTTGCTTTTACTGTTTATTCTTGCTTATATTAAGCATTTTACTATATTAAGACATGGTTTTACCTTCAAAAAATTCTGTTTGCCCGCTGTGACGTACGCTGGTACGTAGAGGGGGGAGGGGGGGGGGTGGGGGGGGGAATGGGTCGGAGGGAGGACGCTTCACATCAGATTCTGGTGCATTATCAGAGTTAAACAAATTTCTAATTTCAGTTTTTAGAAGAAGCGTTACAGTTGCAGTTGCCCTAGACAAAAACCATTATGAAAAAGTCGGACCCAGAAAAATTCATTCAAAAAAAATAATCACATACGACCACGTCCACGTCCACGTCCACGTCCACCCGCAGCACGACGTGCGCGGCGACGTCCGCGCAAACGGATTCCTGAGTTACGCATTCTCCAACTTGCGTCGGAGCGATCTGAATCATCTACAATATGGATAGCATCATGTTAAGGAGGAGAAGAACAAGAAGAAGAAGAAGAAGAAGAAGAAGAAGAAGAAGAAGAAGAAGAAGAAGAAGAAGAAGAAGAAGAAGAAGAAGAAGAAGAAGAAGAAGAAAACTAATACCATGCTTTTCTTCCTCTGAACCAGAAGATCGATCAGACGATGAGTCAGTTGATGAACTGGAAGATGAAGTATCAGATAAGTCATCCTCTGAATCTGCCACTGGTTCTGCAGGCTGAGCAGCACCAAGCTCTTCTTCCTCAGGGAACCCACAGTCGCATCGTTCGAAATGGTTCCACGCTTGTTCAATAAGCTCTGCCTTCTTGAACTGTTTCCGATCGGAGTTTTGCGTTGCAACACCATGCATTCTCATCCATGATTTCAATTCGCTAACTACCATCTGCTTGGACGCAAATTGCTTTTTTTCCTCTGACGATCTTAGCAACGTGAGAATTTTCCGCCAAGGCTCAGAAGCATTTCCAAATGCTAAATCCTGCTCCTGCTTTTCTTCGCTAGTAAGCTGTCTTGCACCACGCCATCTCGGGTGAGCTGGAGGACGTCCTTCATTAACAAAATAAGTGCGTGGTAAGGACAGCAGCTCTTCATCGGTCAAACGCGTAAGTGCGTTCATTTTCTCCTGTCGTTCTTGAGGCAACTCCATCCAATTTACAGGTAGCTCGTCGATCAATCGAAATTCTGCTCTCCATTCCTTGCCTTTTGCATCGACACAGGACGTATGAGCAGGACGGCCGGGCAGGCCGCCTTCGAAGTAATCTCCATCCACCTCTACTCTGGTCAAATTTCCACCTGCTAACATTTCCTCCACATGTGCTCGCTCATCCGGCCCTAGGTATTTAGTAGCCAAAGCACGAATATCCTTCTTCAGGCGCGGATTGACGAAGTAGCCGACTGGAAGCTTGGGAGGCATGTCGGTCGCTGTCATAAATAGAGAGAGAGAGAGATAGATAGAACGAGAGAAAGAGAGAGAGAGAGATATATATATATATATATAGAGAGAGAGAGAGAAAGAGAAAGATAGATAATATTATTACCGGGGCGTCCGATAAATAAATTGATCGGTTCTCCTCTGGGATCATCACGCACTCCATGAAAATCCTGTGCGTCTCCCCAAGTAGCGATCTCTACAGTCGGCAAAGCGTCAGGATCTTTCTTGGTGATTCTATATGCCAAGGGTTTGTTGTAGTTTTTGAAACTCTTGTTCATACACGGGCTAAAATGAGTCATCCAGTCGTAGTTACATCCGAGAACAACCAGCACATGCCTCTTCTTGTGCTGCTTCTTGAATGCAAGAATGAGCTTTAATAACGCTTGAGCGATGTTAGTTGTCAGGAAGGTGCTCTTCCACCCGATATCCATAACTGGAAATTCCTGATCATCTCCATCGTGCCCGTGCCCTGGTGGCTTGCGATGTGACTCTACTTGGAAACGGATTCCTCTGTCAACGACATTGAGCCCAAGGAAACCCAGCATCGCCCACGCGGTGTTATCACCAGCTCCGTCCCACTCAAGATATAATTTCCACGCTTGCATTGTGCGAGGGTTCCAAAGTTGCCAATGTAAAAGTGCGGCAAGCATAGTAATGTTGCTGTTCGCGCCGTGTTCTACCGCGCCTTCAAGGTACGTCAGAATAAAATGCGTATCGGTAGTGTAGCAGGTATTGATTCCAACGCAAAGGCGAAACACAATTTTTCCTTTGAAATCTTTCGCGGCGCGGCGGCAAGATGGGATCTTCACTGGCGGTTTCATATCGGCTGATATGACTGTGGCAGCAAAATCTGCTGGTGCTGCCTTCTTGCGCTGCATGCTGGCAACGCGGCACGCCCTGTGAATTTTGTGATGAAGCCTGCTACGGCGACGCCATTCTTGAGCTTCTACTTCAGTCCTGAAACCGTTAGAATGATCAGCAGCAAGCTCTGTGCAGATCTCGCATTTTGAGAAATCTCCTTCTGCAAAACAAACCTGTAATAAGTAATGATAACGAAAATATGCATAATACCTCTGACAAACTTGACGTGCGGAAAATCCATGCGCCAAACTTTGTTGATCGTATTGTCTGTCGGAGGATTATGGGGATCAACTCGTTTCGAACAACCAAACCGAAGGCACATATCTTTCCAATTCTCGCGAACATAGTTTTGGACTCCTGCGTCCTGAGCCATTTCTTGCATCCTCCATATTCCGTCGCTGCATATCTCCGGGTAACTCTCCATGAACTTCTCGCAGAGTAATACTGCTACCACATCTTCTGTTTCAGGAACGGTTGAGTAGCTTTTTGTCAAAACCTTCGTGTTATTTGCAAGAAGTTTGTGTGCTCTTGACAAAACTTTATCACCGATCCCGTAGATACGCTGCCAGGCTACTTTGCACACAGCCTCCGTTAAATACATATACTGAAACGATCCAGTTTTTGTTTGAAACGATTCAAGCTGCGAAGCTGCCCAAGAATAAAGCTCACTGAGAGACGATGACGCATTCTTCGCTCTCGTGTAAAGCACATCACGCGTGTCGATAAATGAATAACACTTCCACTTTTTGCAGCAGACAGACTTAACTTCCCTGTCCAAGTCGGCGAAGGTAATCCCCAACAGTTTTTGGAGCGCAGACGGTCTCTGAAGCTTCACTGCACCTTTCGTGCGACTTTTCATCGTGTAGGGGCGCGTTGGATTCTTACGTGGTCTGCTGTAAGGAATTGGTGATAATCTCATGATGTTATACAACAGCTCATTCGATTCCATAAGCTCGTCGAAGTTCAATCGAAGCTCGTTGGATAATTCCGCATCGTCCACGCCGACCAGAGGAGGAAGCAATCCAGGGTTGATAGATGCAGCATCACCGTTTGAATCCGTATCTGAACACTCTTCGTCGACGTTCTACGCAAACAAGATCGCTTATGAACATTAACCAGCATGAACATAGACAGGTAGAGAAAAAAAATTACCATGGAGCCAGTAGGAAGATATAGTCTAGAGCTGCTGCAGCTACTAACATCATATCCTGTAGTGACAGTAGAACTGTCTGACTGTTTCCAGCTGTCGAGGTTAGCATCAACGTCAGGAACACCTGCCTGTAAAAAAGAATCTTCTCAGTAATAATTTTCATTTATTTATTTTTTACCTGTGCATCACTCAAGCTTGATTTTTCTGTGATGACTGTAATGTCCGAGCTTTCCCTGGGCAGAAGCGTGCGGCGACTATCTGAAATTGAGGACACGCTGTCGAGAAGCTTCCTCTTTTTTTCCGGCGGAATAGATGATGACCTGGAGAGCGGTTGCTTTCCATCAGAACTAATACTGCTGACCGACGCTAAAAGTTCAACCTTTGCTTCATGAAGCAAGGAAATTGACTTAAGTGGAAGCGGATGTTCTTTCTCAGGAACGATGAAACATACATGACCAATGTCAGTCTCGAACAGGAAAACTGGGATTTTAGCTCCTTCCTTGGCAGCCTCTTTCAACCAGACCGGATGTGCATCGCTTGGCAGCGTAGCTATCTCTAGGTCTGGATTAGGCGCATAGCTGAGCAAAATCTCTTGATCTTTCGATATTGCGGTGGTGACAGTCACAATAGGAGTACCCTTGCTGACCTGACATTATTTACAACAATATTTATAGAAAAAATACAACACACGTAACAAAAACTTACATTGCATGGATGTATGTAACAACTAACATAATTTACCTTCACGTTCGGTCGGCAAGTGTCATCGTCGAGCTTGTTGAACCCTTGCGATGAAGAGTTGATGAGATGCATTGCATTCCTGCTCGATTCGTTAATGAATTTAATTGGATGCATCCCTGTTTGCAGGGAACTCCCAATTTTCATAGTGAAATGATCAGAAAATGCAGCATGATCTGCAGCACGCAAAGACTTTCCTCCTGGTTCGAGGAGCCCAAGCTGAAAAGAAGGAGGAAGGTATTATCAGCAAAGACTCCGTAGCCACCACCACGGTGTGCCACATATATCGGCGCCTTGCTAGCCCTCAGCATGGCATACCTAAAGTTTGAAATACACATGAAAAAAATGGCAGCGCTTCCCGTTAGAGGGAATCACTAAAAAAAAAAAAGGACAGAGAAAGGCTCACTGATAGAAGGCCACACACACTAGCTAGTTATACTAAAGCTAGTATCTATACTCCCCTCTTTAAACTATGCTATATAATAATAATAATAATAATAATAATAACAATAATAACAATAATAATAATAATAATAATAGATTTATCAGTCAATTGGCCTTTGATCCTGTCGGACATGTGCCTCCATTGGTAGCACGGGGCCGTTCGGTGACGCGGCTCCGCTCCAAAGACTCAATAATAATAATAATAATAATAATAATAATAATAATAATAATAATAATAATAATAATAATAATAATAATAATAATAATAGTGCTTCTCAGTCAATGGCGAATGCATTTCTGCACATGTGCCTCCATCGTCTCACCCGTGAGGGGAGTACGAAGATTTGACGATAGGCTCTACTGACACCCCCGCAAGGCAGCTCCAAGCAACAACAATAATAATAATAATAATAATAATAATAATAATAATAATAATAATAATAATAATAATAATAATAATAATAATAATAATAATAATAATAATAATAATATATTGAAGAGGAAATGCAAAATCATGCCGGTCAGTTTCACAAACTTTTGTGCAGAGTTTTTTCCACAGATTGTTGTGTACAGAAGAAAAGAATAGCATTCCCGCTCATTCTGAGCTGGGAAAAGAGCGGGAATGCTGTTACATCTTCTCGAAATGTCATGCTCTCAATAAAATCTCTGCACAAAAGTTTGCAAAACAGCAATCCGAAAACGAGTTTCATCGAATTGCTGGTTTGTGAAAAATAGATTAAGCTGGGTCGTGCAATGTTAGGAAATGACATTTATAGCTTCAACAAACACGTTGCAGCAGAAACATGCAAGGGATGACATGAGTTGAGAGTACGTACTAGGAAGGAAATGCAAAATCATGCCGGTCGGTTTTCACAAACTTTTGTGCAGAGTTTTTTCCATAGATTGTTGTGTACAGAAGAAAAGAATAGCATTCCCGCTCATTCTGAGCTGGGAAAAGAGCGGGAATGCTGTTACATCTTCTCGTAATGTCATGCTCTTAATAAAATCTCTGCACAAAAGTTTGCAAAACAGCAGTCCGAAAACGAGTTTCATCGAATTGCTGGTTTGTGAAAAATAGATTAAGCTGGGTCGTGCAATGTTAGGAAATGACATTTATAGCTTCAACAAACACGTTATAGCAGAAACATGCAAGGGATGACATGAGTTGAGAGTACGTAGGAAGGAAATGCAAAATCATGCCGGTCGGTTTTCACAAACTTTTGTGCAGAGTTTTTTCCACAGATTGTTGTGTACAGAAAAAAAGAATAGCATTCCCGCTCATTCTGAGCTGGGAAAAGAGCGGGAATGCTGTTACATTTTCTCGAAATGTCATGCTCTTAATAAAATCTCTACACAAAAGTTTGCAAAACAGCAATCCAAAAACGAGTTTCATCGAATTGCTGGTTTATGAAAAATAGATTAAGCTGGGTCGTGCAATGTTAGGAAATGACATTTATAGCTTCAACAAACACGTTATAGCAGAAACATGCAAGGGATGACATGAGTTGAGAGTACGTAGGAAGGAAATGCAAAATCATGCCGGTCGCTTTTCACAAACTTTTGTGCAGAGTTTTTTCCACAGATTGTTGTGTACAGAAAAAAAGAATAGCATTCCCGCTCATTCTGAGCTGGGGAAAGAGCGGGAATGCTGTTACATCTTCTCGAAATGTCATGCTCTTAATAAAATCTCTGCACAAAAGTTTGATAATAACACGACCCTTTTTCCACACGTTCAAATTTCAGACCGGCCCGAGAAAAATTTTAAGGTTGAAGGCGCTGACTGGTAGTTATGTCTTTGGAATTCAACTCATTTTGCTCGTTTGTCAACGTGTAGGATCACTTTCTGACTCTGGCATGTCTACGAAGCACATTGCCAAGACTCTGCAAGCCATTCTCAAAAATTCGCGTGGGGAATTGTTCCTTAAAATCAACGGGTCTGCAGACGTGCTGCCCTTTGATTGTGTGGAGATTCCCCACGTCGTCTTTTGCAAGCATGATCTGGTATATGCTTGCTCACTTACTTACTTACTTATTTATTTAATGTGCAACATGCAGGGCAAAGGCGATTTGGAGGAGTTGGTCCGCGGCTTTAGCTACACCTGGAATGCACAAGGTATTATGTATGTATGTATGTATTTATAATGCATGCATCGTAGGGATCCTGCTCAAGAATAAGCCTGTGCCCTGGGACGACGGATTGGGAGAAGCTCCTCCCGCAAAAAGGCAGAAGAGACAGGAGAAGGAGAAGGAGAAGGAGAAGAAGGAGAAGCAAAAAAAGAAGGACAAAGGGAAGGAGAAGGAGAAGGAGAAGAAGAAGGAGGAGGAGAAGAAGAAGAAGGAGGAGAAGAAGAAGAAGAAGGATGAAAAGGAGAAGAAGGAGGAGGAGAAGAAGAAGAAGGAGGAGGAGAGAGAAGAAAAGAAGAAGGAGGAGGAGGAGAAGAAGAAGAAGAAGGAGGAGGAGCAGAAGAAGAAGAAGAAGGAGAGAAGAGAAGAAGAAGAAGAGGAGAGAAGGAAGGAGGAGGAGGAGGAGAAGAAGAAGAAGAAGAAGGAGGAGGAGGAGAAGGAGAAGAAGGAGGAGGAGAAGAAGAAGAAGGAGGAGGAGGAGGAGAAGGAGGAGGAGAAGAAGAAGAAGAAGGAGGAGGAGGAGGAGAAGAAGAAGAAGGAGGAGGAGGAGAAGAAGAAGAAGGAGGAGGAGGAGAAGAAGAAGAAGGAGGAGGAGAAGAAGAAGAAGGAGGAGGAGGAGAGGAAGAAGAAGAAGGAGGAGGAGGAGGAGAGGAAGAAGAAGGAGGAAGAGGAGAGGAAGAAGGAGGAGGAAGAGAGGAAGAAGATGGAGGAGGAGGAGAGGAAGAAGAAGGAAGAGGAGGATGACCAGCTGAGTGGGTTTCCCCCTCTGGATTCGGGGAAGGTTCGCGTGTGGGCCCACAAAGGAATTTTCACATTCCTATCCGGATTAGATTATCAAGACTGGTATTATTATTATTATTGTTATTATTATTATTATTATTATTATTATTATTATTATTATTATTATTATTATTATTATTATTATTATTATCATTATTATCATTATTATTATTATTATTATTATTATTATTATTATTATTACTGGATACTGTAGCATAGTTTACAGAAAGGAGTTAGTTACTAGCTTTAGTATAGTTAGCTAGTGTGTGTGGCCTTCTATCAGTGAGCCTTTCCCTGTCTTTTTTTTTCGAGTATAATCCCTCTAACGGGAAGCGCTGTCATTTTTTTTTAATTTCATACTGTTATTATTATTATTATTATTATTATTATTATTATTATTATTATTATTATTATTATTATTATTATTATTTTATTATTATTATTATTATTATTATTATTATTATTATTATTATTATTATTATTATTATTATTATTATTATTATTATTATATTATTATTATTATGTGGCACCGCGATAGCCCAGTGGTTAAGGTCTACCATCTGGGACCTGTCGCCAGTTCGATTCCCGTCGGTGCCAGTATTTTCAAAGGATATTTTCTTTGAAAGTATTGGTCTGTCTGGAAGGCTTGGAGCTGCCTTGCGGGGATGTCAGTAGAGCCTATAGTCAAATCTTCGTACTCCCCTCGCGGGTGAGACGATGGAGGCACATGTGCAGAAATGCATTCGCCATTGACTGAGAAGCACTATTATTATTATTATTATTATTATTATTATTATTATTATTATTATTATTATTATTATTATTATTATTATTATTATTATTATTATTATGGACACCGTGATAGCCCAGTGGTCAAGTTCTACCATCTGGGCCCTGTCGCCAGTTCGATTCCCGTCGGTGCCACCAGTATTTTCATTGAACATACCGGTCTATTTCTGGACCAGTATTTTCATTGAACATACCGGCCCGTCTGGAAGTGTTGGAACTGCCCTTGCGGGGTGTCATTAGAGCTTATCGTCAATTCTTCGTACTCCCCTCACGAGTGAGACGATGGAGGCGCATGTGCAGAAATGCATCAGCCATTGACAGAGAAGCACTATTATTATTATTATTATTATTATTATTATTAGCTTTTTCTTCTGTTCCTCTTTTATTATTTATTATTATTATTATTATTATTATTATTATTATTATTATTATTATTATTATTCAGCCCAATGGCCTCAAGGCGTTAAACTGTGACGCTAACTCATAACCCTTTGGTGGTAGATGCTGGGAGGAGGGTCTTTGCGCGCGTAAAAGATCTTAAACTCCGCATATGCTGGTTGATAGCCCATATACATGTCGTTGGAGGTATAATCTTTCCTACTCCTTCTTCTTTTTCTTTTTTTTTGTGAGGGGGGGGGCCCCCGGGGGGGGGGGGTCAAAAGGTCTCTTTGGGCGCCGCAGCATATAGTTTAGAGAGGGAGTATAGCTACTAGCTTTAGTATGGCTAGCTAGTGTGTGTGGCATTCTATCAGTGAGCCTTTCCTGTCTTTTTTTTTCCGAGTATAATCTCTCTAACGGGAAGCGCTGACATTTTTTTTCAAACTTTATTATTATTATTATTATTATTATTATTATTATTATTATTATTATTATTATTATTATTATTATTATTATTATTATTATTATTATTATTATTATTATTTAGGGAGTACATAGGCCATCGGTCCCTTTCCATGGGCTGATTGGTATAAAGCTCCTAGAGTGATGTTCTATGCCGTCACTTCCTTTATTCCACCGATTGGTGTGGAGACTTTCCTTATGGAATAGAGGACTGGATGCACATGGCATTTTGTCTCAGCAATTGGCAGGAGATATACTATTATTATTATTATTATTATTATTATTATTCTTTGTTGTTGTTGTTGTCGTTGCTGTTGGTTTGTTCTGCCACTGCCTTGTTCGCAAGAAATGAACGACTTCTTTCAAAACAACGGCGACCGGTATTGTATTCAGGGTAGTTCGTCCGCCGGCGTGTCGAAAGAAGTCGTTCAGGATCTTGTGAACAAGGCAATGTCAGAACAAGCCGCATCCATTAAGGAAATGCTAGCAGAAGAAAGAAAGTTGAGAGAGGAGGAAAGGAAGAAAAAAGAAGCGCAAGATCGGAAGGAAAAAGAGGCGCAAGAGAAGCGACAACGGGAAGAGGAGAGAAGAAAGAGGAAGAATTCGAAGAAGGAGAAGGAGGAGGAGGAGGAGGAGGAGGAGGAGGAAAGCTCAGAAGAAGAGAACGAGAGAGTGAAGAAGAAGATGAAGAAGAATAACAAGAACAAGAAAAACTATGATGATAATGATAACAACAACAACAACATCAGCAACAACAACAGCAACAACAACAACAACAACAAAAATAGTAAGAGCGAGAGAGAAAGCTTGCTGGAGGATCTCATCGCGCGGATGGCAGCTGGCGCTCTGTCTGCTGGTAACTCACCTTCCACCCCCCAACGCGGCACCGGTCTCACCGCTCCCAGCTCACCTAACGCATGGAGTTTGTTTTAGCATCGCTTGCGCTGACTCGGCGCTAACTTCAAATGCACGCACCAGGTAGTTTGCATAGCTTTCACTTTTCTCCTTCATCTGAAAGATGTTTGAATTTGTTTTGTGTTTTTTTTCTTTGTAGTAGTGTAGTATTAATCGTAATTTTTTGCACTGGCAGGTTTGTTATGGTCGAAAGCGTGATTAAGAACGTTTGTCGCGTGCAAGAGTTAAACAAACTTCTAATTTAGTTAGTATGATATTACGGAGTTAGATTTATTATTTTTTTTAGTAATTAAAGAAATTTTGTTGTAGAATCTATGTATTTTGCGTGGCGACATCGCACTTCTCTTCCTCCCCCGTTCCCCCCTCCCCCCTCCCCCCCCCCCCGGGGGGAATTTATTGTAGGTAAAAGCAATGTTTATTATCATAATAAAGTAAAATGCTTAATGTAAACAAAGATAAACAAACTTAAAAGCAAATTCTGCATGTTGGGCATTGTTATCATCATAGATTCATAGTAGCCGGGACTATGAAAAGGAGAAAGATTACCGTGTCGGACCGGTTCCTGC
>WBZZ01001256.1:2500-7500 GCA_019918135.1 Paulinella micropora
CATTACATGTTTTTTTACGCAAGCACTGTTTTAATAAATTACTTGCCACTCGTAATTTGTTTAAGCTGAGCGCACCCCCGGGTGGGGGGGGGAGGGTGGGGATTTCTTCAACAGTTATTGAAATAATATAGTATTAAATAATTAGACTACTCCATTATAATTGTCTATGATCATATAACAATATATAATCATTTTTACGGAAGCACAGTGACTTGAATTGTCACTGTGTCACTTTTCCTATACTTTGACTTAGACCGTTATCATATTCAAATTTTGAATTTGAATATTTAAATATTATATTTTTATATATTATTGTTCAAAAACAATAAACTGATGATTTTGTGTGAAAAAACCACGTAAAAATCATTTGCCTACACTTCGACTTAGAGCGTGGATGATTTTTGCTCACAGTCACAACATCCAACCGTTAACAGTTTCCTACTTGAAAGTTCAAATTTGTTTCAAAAAATTATATATTTATCATCTACTACAATAAACTGATGATTTTGTGTGAAAAAACCACGTAAAAATCATTTGCCTACTTTTCGACTTAGAGCGCGGATGATTTTTGCTCACAGTCACAAAATCCAACCGTTAAACGTTTCCCCTGTTTGAGGATTTGAATTTTTTCAAAAAAATTATATATTTATCATCTACTATCAATATAATAATGATTTATGATGTTAGGACAAAGTTTCAATAATGTTGAAATTTCTGCAAAAAAATCTGCAGAACATTTTCCTTTATATCCTGTCACAGAGGTAGGAGATGGTCACTGGGCACCCAAAAAGGGTATGGGTACAGACGGCTTGCCGGGGGATGGTTATGGTGACATAATGGCCTGCAATCGGTTCGAGGGGATCTTGAAATGTTTACGTACAGGTCCACCAGCAACAGAAGAGGACCCTTTTTTGCCTATTCGGGGGTGGGCGGAGGCTGTCGATCGTAAGGCGAGGGAAGCCATAGTTGCGCGGGGGGGGGGGGGGGGGGGGGGGGGGGGGGGGGTCATTACAATCGACGAAAGTATGGGGCAGTTCACTGGGGACGGAATGCCTGGGCAAATGGTGGTTCCCCGCAAGCCGATCCCCGTGGGAAGGGAATATCATAGTACCGCCTGTTGTGTCGAGTCTGGGGTCTGTATCGCACTGGAGATGGTGGAAGGTAAGGAGAGAGATCAAAAAAACAATTTGCACATGAGTTCGGGGTCACTACTGCCACCACTTTGCGTATGATGAGGCCGTGGTTCGGTTGTGGGCGCATTGTAATCGGTGATTCGTGGTTTGCCCGTTGAAAAACAGCATGTGAGTTGAAAAAGGGGGCCTTGATTTTGTCGGAATGGTGAAGACTGCACACGCGGGCTTTCCTGTGAAGATGCTATGGGTTGCCAGGGGGAGGGGGGGGGGGTCTAAGGGGGATTTGGCGTCAGCAACATGCGAAAAGGACGGTATCAGGCTGTCGCGGTGAACCAAAACGACCACAATCAGCAGCAAGTTATTGCTACATGCTCCACCACTTTGCCCGGCAAGCCGCGGAATGCTCGTTACAGCCGGCGCCGCACTTTGCCTCTTGTCCCGAGGTGCGAGGCCGTGGCCTTGTATTATAGCGACGCTGTCGATCAATTCAGCTCCGCTCGCCACGGGTCCTCTTCCCTCAACCTCGGCATTACAGTGACTGTCAATGACTGGAAATTTTTAAAGGTCGATTTCTTTATTTTGCTGCATTTTATTATCACCAATGCTTACAAGCATATCAATTTTTTCAGCAAAGCCGTTTTTGCCAATCTCAATATGCTGAAAGGAGACAACGGGCCCGGCTTTTTCAAGCATCTCCTCGCATCCAAGCTCATTGAAAGCGCAAACGAGCCTAATCTTGCAGGTCCCCAGCCCCCTGCCTCTGCACCCCTCGCTCCTGTCGCCCCCCCATTCACCCCGTGCATGGAACTGTGCCGATATCCTTTGACCCTTATGGCGGACAAAGTTAGAAAAAACAGGAGGTCGGTCGCGCATACAACCAGAGCACGGAGAGGCCAAAGAGGCATAGGTGCCGTGTTTGCCTGTACGCTTTTTCTGAGAGGAAGGTGTCCATGACGAGTTATTATTGCGCCTCCTGTGGCCAGGATATGCCACTGTGCAGCGGCGAAGGTCGCACATGTCACGCCTGGCACAAGCAATACGGAAAACCAGCAAAAAAAACAGCGTCGGTGATTTTGGGCACTTTCAAATCGTTTAAACGCCGATGACCACCTGGTATCAGGGGTAAAAATGAGTTTGGGGCGGGGGCACTCTGACAGTAAGGCATGCGCCTTTTCACTTATGTAAATAAATTTTTCTTACTTTGGGTGACAGGAAAACAAAGTTTAATAATAATATTAATAAAATTTTATGCTTCTATTATTTTTTTCTGATCTGGAATATTAATAATTATGGATACCACATGGTATCCAAACACATACACATAGACAATTCTGTACGCAACTCTAGATCTACTCAACAGTTAGGTCTGGAGGGGGGGGGGAGCTATCAGACTGAACACTTTAAGGACCGGCCAAAACCACTACCGTTGACATTTTACTGTTTTTGACCGGTCCGTTAGATTCTCCTCTGCACAACGTTTTGACTTCACTAACTAGTTTTCGATTTCGTTCAGGAATGACTTCAAACGATTTAATCAAAATTCTTTTTACAAAAGAGCAACTATTACCTTTTTCCCACTCTCTATTACCTTTTCCCTCGATTTCCGTGAACACGCACGTTGCTGGTAAATTTGTGGACACGCAGTCAAGAGAACGGAAAATAATATTTGCCGTTCACATCCGTGCTTTTTACATCATGATTGTAAAAGACTTTTTCCAAAAGCGAATCTCGGACACTGGCTTGAACCCACAACTTGGACTTGAAGCCCTCCTTCAAGTGCTACAATTTTCAAGTGTCACACGATACCAACTCACAATCTACGTCATCGTGTTCGTGATAGTACTTTGCAACCAAAGTCTGCAAACAATGTACTATCCCCAACGATAGCTCAATGGAAGAGTAAGTCGGTAATATAACCAAACACAGTCCTCAAAAAAAGAGAATGATGGCTCGTTATATTAGCTCAGTGACGCAAAGACAAAAAGCCACCAAAAGACCATGATCAAATTGGCATTTCAGACGTGTCCGGCCAGACGAAATCTACAAATAAGTTTTTTACCGGATAATTCGGGGGGTGATGTCCTCAGTACCCCCTCCCAGTTTTTTATGGCGGAACTTCGTTTCCGACATAATACGCTTTGAACTGATTTCTTTTCTGACTAAGATTCGTTTAGAGTTATGTGTGAAGATACATCAACCCACGAATTAGCCGTTGTAAAACAACAATGATACTTGCCCCGGTACCAATCGTATATATACTCTAGCAACATTCAGTATTTATATTAAAATCTTCCTCTTTCTTCTGTCGATAAGATATTTGTGCAGTACGTCCAAGTATAATGTTTTATGGTTGAGTAATAATGTAATGTCGCCATTTCCATATATATGTAATAACCGGTCGTCGGTTTCCATAAATACATTTACTTTTTGTGAAGACATACCCTTGTATAAATCGGTATCATTTAATATAGTGTCAGGTGATCAAGTCTGACGACTATATCCGAAGTTGGGTTGAGTGCGCTCTAACCTTGCGATATGCCGATACAAGTAGAGATCGATGGAATCCGGTGTAGCAGTTCATGTTATTAAAATATATCAGTTCTTGATTAGACTGTAGAGTCTTTAATGAGATCATCATTCTGGTACTAATGCGGGTCGTATCCAGGAAACACCATCGCTCACTCAAATAGCGATCCCGTAACGGTGCTGTTTCGTGGCCGTCTCGTCTGTCTCTGCCGAAGCAAGAGAATAGAATGCTCTGTTATTCTTATCACTCTATGCAACCTTCTTCTCCTTCTTCCTTTTCTCTGTTGAAATAGTTATGGGGCGTCAGGTCCTACACAGAGATAACAATAGTTTAGTCAAAAGAGCTGTTTTGTAGAAGTCAGTCTGTCGTCGGACAGTGCTTCTATACTTGTCTTGCTCTTGTGTGAGAGATGTGTAACCTCCTCTGGTTTCTGCAGAGAAAATGCAAGGAAAATGGTTCAGAACAGAGAGTGGGAGTGCTTTGCTCGTTTCTCCTCCGTCTGTGTGTTTGTCTGATGTTTGTTTCGCACTTATGCTACTTGGCTTTATGCAAGCAGCAAGAGGGAGTGGAGTAGGTGTGGTCTGGTGTCTTGTAGAAGAGCACACAGAAGCCAAATGTGCACAAGGGCTAAAGGTTATGCCAGCTTGTGACAAATTGATTGCTTGTTTGTAAGTTTTTTGTTTAAGGATGAGTAGGAGTGTTTGTTTTCGTCTGATGTCTGTGCGACAGATCAGCGAAAAATAAATTTGTGCTTATCTGATGTCTGTACGACAGATCAGAAAAGAAATCAGCCTTTAGCTATGGACGTCCGGCCAGACGAAATCTATAAATAAGTTTTTTTACCGGATAATTCGGGGGGGTGATGTCCACAACAAGAAGAAATCTACGTAAATAAACAAAGTGACCTTTCAGCTATTCAAGTTACTGGTATTTCACCTACTCTCTGGAGTTAGGACTTATTGCAGCCATAGAGACTTTTAATAAGAGTTCGTTGTGTACTTATCACTTGGGGTTGTACTATGATCCAAACTCACACAGGCACACTATAGATCTACTGAGAAAGTCACTGTCACTGTCTCTGTCTCGTTGTGCGGACTGAACCCCGAGCCAATCAAGGCTTCATAACCTTTAAGCAGATAATGCTTTGCGGTTTATATAGAGGTTAGTGGAGTTCTTGGCGATGAAGCCATGTGTCCCGGCCGGTCTCAATATTAATAAAAAGACAAGTCTGAATACAGGTTTTGAGACAATCTTTAATCAGTCATTACCCTTTGATGAAAGGAACTTGAAAGTGACACGTCACTAGTAGTATTCAAAATTGAATAGATGTTGGTTCACTA
>WBZZ01001256.1:20000-92500 GCA_019918135.1 Paulinella micropora
ACTCAGATGAACATGTGCCGGCCCATCCGGTATATAATGGCATTACTCTATGTTCCGGTCTGTCTGTTTACCTTGGCTTGGAGAGTACGGAGTTCCTTCTACGTTAGGTATTCCTCATTCTACAAGTCGCTAGACAGTTATTATATTATTAAATATTTTGTCTCGGTAACCTCGGAGTCGCTAATAAAAACACAGTTTACGGGGTTGGAAATTTTCCTCGTTACTCTGAAATTTTTGGGTCTTTTATGACTTGAGAAAATCTGCACAGATTCGAAGTTTGCGACATGGTTTATTGGGATGGAACTTGATGGTTGTTGATGGTTTTTTGTTGTTCATGGATGAATCTACGCATGTGGCATGCATTTCTTGGATTGTCTTTGGGTTCTCGTGTGTTTTGTCGGATGAGCAAGGGTTGCTATGTTTGACACACATACATCATGTGGCGGGAAGTCACTTTAGGCCTGAGAACTCGGAATTTAACAAGGAATATGGTTGCATTTACATGCATATATATGGAGTGGATACGTGCAAGGCATTCATTACTTGTTTGTGAGCTTTTTGGGCGATGAGCAGGTGTTGCCGCACATACATGTCAAAGGAATACAACACACATGACACGTTACTCACCAAAAGTGATGGGGAAACCTTAAGCAAACTGTTGGTTATATGTTTGCTGTGCATTATATTGTTATGGTAACATGTTGGCATGATGAGTGATGGAGTGGCATCACAAGAGTGGCACGGCAAGGTGAGTGGGACTCGCAGAGTGTCATGGGGGGCATGGGCGACATGAAGAAGGAATGAAATTATGGGGCAACATGTCACAAGGGGAAATAAAGGATGAATTGGAAGGCTTGGGGGGCTCAATAATGATATGGCACGGCATATGGATGGGTTTGTTTGGAAGGAGGACAAGGGGGAAGATGGCTGATCAGGGGTGGCGAATCGGTCTGGGGGTTGGCTGGGATGGCTTGGTTTATGCCCACAGTCAAACGAGAGGGGAGGATTGGAAGTGGCGGGAACCACAAAGGGAACATAGGGGAAACAAATGGTGGAAATGGAATGGAGAAATTCACATGGGAGGGACAAGGGAAGACAAAAACGAGGACAACATGGCGCCAAAATTCCAAGTGGGAATTCACGCCTTTTACGGGTGGTAAGCTCGAAGGTGATGAAAGCAAAAATTGCAGCCTTTTCAAGGGGTTTTGCGGGCTTTTTACCAAAAATGGATTACTACCTATATCGGCCATATCAGTACCCTTCAAGTCCTTATTTTTCTTTTTCGCACTAAGTGCGTAGAGTGGGGGGCTTGGAAGGAGTGTGGGATGGGGGAATAAGAGGAACAGGAGCTAGATGATACAGGGTATTATATCTACGTTAGGTTTACGACGATAGGATGGAGGCTGAAGATCAGGAAAGACAGGCAAGGAGGAAAGAGTGGACGAGGGGGCGGAGGAAGACGAGGACGAGGAAGAGGAGACACCGGAGTTTTGGAGAAAGACATGGGAGGCAGAGACGGAGGAAGGGGGAAAAGGAATGTGGAAAAGGGATGAGATGAGGATAGGAAAGGACATATACAAACGTATGGCTGAGATAACAGAGGAATTCGACATCATGCGGCAGAAGATGGAAAGGATGTTGGTCCAGAAACAGGAGGATATATGCCGGTTGGATTTTGAAGCGACAAGACGGAGTTTGGGAGGAGGCCAGAGAGGCATGGAAGAAGGAGAAACGAGAAAGAGGGATAGGAGAGGTGGAGGAGGACAAGCCAAACAAGAAAGCTAACAAGGAGGAATGAGTGACACGGAGGGGATATGCTGCATACTTATCTACGTTAGGTATGGAAAAAGGGGGCAAGTCCGAAAAGGAAATATCTGACGAGGAGAAGGAGGACAGTGGAGAAACGAGTGAAGAGACGGAGGAACAGGAGGATTGTGGGTATGGAAAGACGCTGACATCTTGGGCTAGTAGACACGAAAGACATTACTTTCTGATGCAGAAGTGGGTTCGCATGGGGTCTCCTTACTTTACGGAATCGGACCTCCAAAAGGCAAAAAAGGAGTATGTGGGAGCAATGGTGGCTTGGGAGGATTTCCAAAGAAAGGAGGAATGGAGGAAAATGGAAAGGGAAGTCAGGAAAGAGGAGAGGAGACGGAAAAGAAGGAGAGTGGGGGACCAACAACAAGCACAAGACACAACACTTGTCACTTCTACGTTAGGACACACGTCAGAGGATGAGCAAACGGGAACTAAGGTTGGAGCTGACGGAGGGGGACCAGCAGTGGGGACGGATTGGAATATAAGGTGGATGAGGAGGCTCGACAGTGCATAGAGGAGATGGGTGAAGAGTGGAGTGAACGGGTGGAGGCAATTTTGCACACGGAACGGATAACGGGGATAAAAGGTGGATGGCAATTAGGAAACTATGGGAGTTAAGATGGCGGTGGTTTAGGGAGCGGGAAGGTTTATGGAGACAATTCGCCAAGTCGGAAGAGGCAAGGAACCAATATGTTTTTCTGGCCTTGTTGACGAAGGTGGGGGAGAAATGGGTAGCGGAAAGGGTACACACGGCGTGGGCTTGTGCCACGGGAAAGGCAGCACATGCCAAGAAATGGTTGCAAACTCTCCAAGGAAGAGGAGAGGACAGTTGGACACTGTTCGTCGAACCGTTGCGGATGCGAGGAATAATTGAGAGGGTGGAGAATCATGCACCGGGCAACGATTGGGACAGTGAAGAGACACAGGAGTGGCTTAAACAGTTGCGGGAGGTCAGAGGCCAGTGGACACAAAAGGACAAGAAAGAGAGGGCGGCAGGGAGGACGGATATTGGGTTGGGAAGAGAGGCAACAAGTCACACTCAAATGGAGGAAATGGCAGTGGATGAGGAGGTGGAAAGGGTAACACAGGAACTGAAGATGGCAAGGGAGGTGAGGAGGAAGGCGGAAGACGAGGAGATAGAGGGAGAATTAGTGGTGGAACAAGAGATAAGAGAGGACTCAGATCATGACTCGGGGAGTCAAAGTTAGAGCACTGGCCCAGGCGTGGGAACAGGGACAGGAACGGGCACAACGGCAGAAGGAGGTGGTAGAGGAGGCAAGATGGGAAATTATAAGGAAGAGATGGGAGAAGCGAACGAGTACGATGCCGGGTGAGATGAGGGAGCCTTGTTGGAAGCACTTCAAGGAATCAGAGGAGGCAAGGGGACAGTATGCACGAATTCAAGAGGTGGAAAGGAGACTGGGTGACATGATACACGTTATTTTGTCGGTGGAAACTGCGCCTACGGGCACAGTAGCAGAGGCTAAGGCTTGGGAGGCCAAATGGCATGACGAACATCCTGCACAATGGAAACAGTTTGTCAATCGGTTGAGGATGAGATGGACGAGGGAACAGACACAGGGGAGTGTAGAGGGCAATGAGTGGCAGTGGGAGGAGACGAAGGAATGGATGACGGCCTTGGGGGCAAAAATGGAGATAAGACACAATACAGGAGTTGGCAATGAAGTGGGAGAAGGAAGCGAAGGAAGGGGAGGAGGAGACAACGGATGAAGAGGGGGAGGAGAGGTGTAACCGCGAAGGAAGTAGGGGGTCTTGGGACCAACGGGAGACAGCGGAAGAGATGATGGAATGGATGGAAGAGTTAGATAGGGACGTGCTGGAACAGTTCAGCATGTGACAAACGGGAGGGGCAACAGAATCTAATCAGTGGAAAAAAAAAGGGGGGGGGAGGGGGACGGATACATAGGAAAGAGGGAGAGAGGACTCGGAAGGCTAGAGGAGGGCAATACAGGGATATGGCAAGGGATGCGGACAGGGTAACGGAGATCATATTGGGGGAAAGACATGTATATATGGGTTTGGAGTTTATTATTATCAATTTCTCTCTTCTACGTTAGTGGCTACGAATGGCAGACGAGGCGCAAGGCGGGGTACCGCCGCCGGTACTACCGATCAGGTTTACGCCACTCAAGAAAGCGGGGCCCTCGCCTATGCGAGTGGACGAGGGGAAGGACAAGGCGGGGTGGCGCCGGCGGCTCCTATGACGTATGCGCGGAATCCTCCGATTATGTCCGACCACTTCCTCCAGATGTTGCAAGCGAGCCCGACGGCTATCGAGATTTACTCACACCTGAGCAGGAACTCGCTCAAAATTTGGACGGACGGACCCGATGATGGGGGAATTAAGGACGACATCGACGCGTGGAACACATGGCAGCTACCAGCAGGAAAGCCACACTGGGGGCCGGGGATCAAGACGGGAGTGTTGGCCAAAATGAAGGAGGCTCTGGCGGTGGCGGTGGGACAACACAGGGACCAGATCTCGTCGAAGGCGTTGACAGCTTATATATGGTACGGCCTATAATGGACGAGGGGAAGGTCATAACCGAAGGCAAAGTGACGGAACTGATGGCAGCTATCGACCGGCTGATCATGGCAATCCGATAGCAGGACATCAAAGTCACTGCGGCATTCCACGATTGGAACAAGCGCATGATGCTCAATCCGGTTGATGACTTGGCGTCGTGGTTGGAGACGGCAAATGCGCAATGGGCGGGCGAGGTGAGGAAGGAAGCGGGTTTCTTTACAGAAGCCATGAAGCAATACAACGACGGCATGGATGCGATGGGGCACATCAAAGAGCGGGGGGCGACACTCAAGAAGCTCTTGGACAACGCGATGAACGGGGCTGCTCTGATGGATGACGCGGTCCGCAAGGCGACGGTGACGGAACTGCGGATGTGGGTGTATCACCTGTCGTTGGTGAGGGGGTGTGTGGATGGTTGGGTAGCCTGGACTAGGCTTCGGCTGAAATTAATGGAGGAACCGGAGACGGCGTCACCGGAAAAGACAAAGAAAAGAAAAAGAAAAAGAAAAAGAAGAAGAAGAGTAAGAAGAAGAAAAGCGGTTCGGAAGGCTCGGAGTCGGACGAGGATTCAAAGGAGGAAGGATCGGAGGATGACAAGAAAAATCGCTCGGGTTGGGCGAGTAGTACAACCAGAAGTTCGGTCCAAGGATGGGAGAAAAGGGAAAAGATAATAAAAGAGTTGAAGGCAAATACGGAGCTGGCAAGGCGGGGGTACGATCAAATCGACTAAATCCAAGGGGACGACAGGCGATATATGAACATGATGCGGCAATTTGCGGTACAGTTCAAGCAACAGCTGCGCGGGGCGCAGAGTGGCAACGATCTGGAATCAATTTGCTTCGTCTTGGCGGACGTCTTGGGAATTGTTGGGGCTAACTCGGGGTTGTCGAACCAGGCGACGTGGAAGAGAGTCTTCGACAAGGAAGTCAAGGGCAATGCGGCGAGATCGCACTGGCAGCTCGTGGATGTGATCCATTATGTCTTTGGCACGGTCTTTGGGTTTGTGGCACTCACCGATGCGGATGAGGAATTGGAAACGGTTCGGGGGGTGATCCAGGATAAGGTCAGGGCCCGCGTGCCTCTACTGGCCTTATTCCAAGCATTCATGGACGCGTGCCTGATCAAGGATGAGCGGAAGGTATACCCGCTAATCTTGGGGCATGGCTTATGGAGGGAACAGGCGACCAAGAACGTGGTAACGGAGATGCTGACCGCGGGCTTGAGACTGCCGACGCTACCCAACGCCAACAAGGATAAATGGCAGACATGGCAAGGCAAAACCAACCCGGTGGCTTGGACGATGGATCACGAAGACGTCAAGGCAATAAAGACGCTGTTGATTGATCCAGCGATTCTGGCGAAGATGCCAAAGGCACCAATGCGGCAACAACAAGGAGGACGGCAGACCGGTGGGGGCGGCGGTAGTAAAAGGGGCCAACAGGGCGGTGGCAGACCACAACGGGCACGGGGGACTTTGGCGGAGGGAGGACGAGACCGGGGTCTAACAGGGAAGATCGTCGCCCGCATCCATATGCTCGACCGGCGGAGGTAAACGCGGCACATGGAGCGGGAGGGTTCGGGCAGAAAGGATCCGGACCAGACGTGATAGATCCGTCCTTTTACACGAATGCGGCAAGGAATCGGGAGTTGAAGCCGGGGGAGGCAAGATATCCCCCGGACGACCGACTCAGCAATGCACCGAGAGTCCCGAAATATGAGCGAAGGGCGTTGAAGGAGAACAGCCATTTGCGTAAGTCGTGCTATTGGCGAATTGGGATATGGTTCCTACGCCTACGGGGCGAATGCTGCATACACGATGACGATACATTGTATCACGACAACATGAATAAAGTCTCGCGAGAGGGGCAGGGCGCGGCTATACGGGAACTGAAGGAGGCAATTCGACATGGTATGTGGCGCTGGGGGGATTGGAAGACCTGTTCAACCGAGACGAACTGGACGAGTTACAACGATTCAACACCGCGAACATCCAGAAATACGGATGGAAGCGTAAGGATCGAGGATCATACCTGTCAGCGGCGGGATTACGGCAACGAGGCGGTGGTGGCGGAGGACGTGGCGGTGATCGAGGAAGAGGTCAAGGGGGCGCACAACGTTCGGCGGCAACAGGGCCGGGGAGAGGTACAGGATAAGAGAGAAGGTGGAAGGGAAGGGAAGAAAAGGGGGTGAAGGGAGCAAAGAACAGGCAACAGTTTCCCGTATGTGCACCCGGATCGACAGGCATTGCTTTCAGGGGCGGCGGCGGGTTTACCGGAGCGACAGGGAGCGGCGGGAGGGGGCACACCCACGCCATCGGGTAGGATGGAGGAAATGGAACAAAAACATGAACGGAAACATGGCATATTTGAACAGGAACGGACGCCGAGGGAGGAAGAGGCGCAACCGCGACGGCGTGAGGATAAGGACGACGTCGTGATCACGGGGGAAGGCAAAACAGGTGGGGAACATATCAACATGGAACATAAGGGTATGCGGCGGGATTTTATGGCTGATAGGGGAACGAAGACGGCAAGAACGCCTGCTGCTCCGGCGGGTAGATGGAGCGGGGTACGGCAGCCCGTCCAGGGGGATGGCAAAGGAGAACGACATTCCATAGATCTGACTGGGGAATGACCAGAAAACGGATGAGAGCAACAGAGAGGGAGAGAGAGGGCAGGGCACACGACAAACGGCAGAAGGCAGAGGAGCGGACTCGTGGGGATGGGAGAAAAACCGGGAAGAACAGAGGATAAGGATAACGGAGCTATATACGGTAAGGGCGATAAGGGGGCTCAGGGGGAAATAGGGAGTAAGGAGGATAAGGGAGAGAGGCGGGAAATAGGAGATCAGAGGAGAGAGAACATAGATAAGGCTATGGACCAGGGGTCGGAAGGGAAAATTGGACTCAATGGAGGGGATGAGGGGAAAGAACGGGAGCGGAACCGACTTATCCTCCAGACATACCAAAAGATCGCGGAACGCGCGGATTTAATGAGTCCTAGGAAAATGGTTAATTCAATTAAAAGAGCTGATTTCCCTTTAGCCTACACGAAGGTGGAAATGGTCGAGTTGGGCGGGTATGAGGTCATTGGCAATCACACGATGGCGGCGATCAGTGTCATGGGGAGGAGCTTTCAGGACAAGTATGGGGGACAGCAGTGGTATCGGCAGGCACTGCGGCGCACGCAGGGATGGGTGAGTGGAGTGTCGGGATCGACACCGATCACGGGCACGATGTTGCTGAATTTTCGGCTCTCCGACGGCTCGGTCTATATCCACAAGTTTTGGGTGGTACCAGCATACACGGGGGGCTTGTTGTGGAGCTTGGACGCGCTCAGACGAATGCGCACGTCCATCGACTGTGCGGGGTATACGGTGCGATATGGAGCGGACGAAAACGCACCGGTATACAAGATGGTACACTTGTCGACGGATGACCAACCTCAAGGCAATAAGGAGGAATAGACGGCGGGTAGTTTTGCGGCAGTGAAGGTCGTAATGTCGGAAGAGGCAGCGGCTGACGAGGCAGCATGCGAAGTTTTTGCGGTGGGGGACCCTAAGGCAACGGATGAGGAGAGCGAATCGGAGGACGAATGGACACCAAATCAGGTAGTGGCATTGTGCGACATGCGGCTGGAACACTTGAGAGAACAACGGAGATTGGCTACGGACGGTTTCCCGATATACGGCCGTAGTTTGGGGGACCAACACAAGGAAATGGATGGCAGGACGTTGCCAATGGCACAGTACGTGGTATGTAACGTGGCAAAGCCGAGTCAGGCGAAGACGGGAATTATCGAGTTCCTCAATGATAAGTGGGGGGACGATCCCATTATGGTCGACTCAGTGGCAGGAATCAAGAAGGCGCTGAAGAATCGGATTTCCCTTGGGGATTTCACGATAGTGCTTCCGGTGGATAGACGAACGGAAATGTGGTGGTATGACATTGAGGATTTCTTGCTTCAGGATCCGATACCTATACCGAGTCGGACGCAGAAGCTCGTTATAGCGTGTCATTTGGGTTCGAGGAAAGCGGCAAGGAAATATCGGGAGGAACTCCTTACACGGGATTTGGCCGCAATCCGAGATGAAGCGTTTACTCATATTTCGGGGGTATATCATCGCACACAATGCGATACAATACGCGATGATGATCGATCAGTTGGCCAGATATGCGGATCAGGAGAGGCAAACGCCTACCCTGTACCGGTCTAGAGAAGGGTTGAGGAGGATGGCGAGGAGGCCACGGTAGACGACATAGCGGGCAAGGCAACGGACGAACAAATCAAGGAGGAAACTGATAAGGCTCGGACGGCCTTGCGGGCACAGGCAAAACAGCGGCAGGGAAGTGAAACGTCTAAGGAGGACGTCTTGGCGATGATGGATCAACACATGGAAGTGTTTGGGCCCTTGGAGAGAGGTTCGGTCAAGCATCACACGGCAAGGTTCTATAGGGAGATGGGACAGGAGGTGATAGGAATAGGACGGCCTTCTCGACTCAGCTATCACGAGGATAGAATTGCAAGGGAAATGACGGCGGAATTGTTGGAGAAGGGGTTGATAGAGGAGCGGTTGTCAGAATACTCCTCGCCGGTGCGGATGGCGCCGAAGCCAGATGGCACATTGCGGATGTGCATAAACTACTGGAAGATCAATCAGATCATAAAGAAGATCAAAACGCCGGTACCGGATGTGCGACGAGGGGTGGAAGTATTGCGGAAGGCGAAAATATATTCCACTCTGGACCTGAAAAGCGGGTTCTGGCAAATTCCATTGGCGGAGGAAAGTCGATACCTCACGGCGTTTATGGTGGGCATGACGACTTACGTCTGGAAGGTTTTGCCGATGGGGCTCAAGGTGGCTCCAGGGATTTTCCAAAAGGCGATGACCGAGATGTTGGGAAGTAAGTTTCGGGACGAGGAATTTGCCTTCAAACATGGTGACACGTCGACGTATGCCTTTGCGTACTTGGATGATATCATTATATACTCTAACTCGGTGGAGGAGCATATGGAACACATCAGGGACATCATGCGGTGGATTAAGGCGTTCGGTTTCCGGCTTAATGCCAAGAAGTGCCACTTCATGCAGAAACGGATTCAATATTTGGGATACGATATTGAGAACGGAACATGCACAATCGCGGCTAAGAAACGAGAGGCACTGGCGGACATGCCAATACCGCAAAACAAATCTGATCTACATTCGTTCTTGTCGTTGGCAGAGTATAACGGGGAGTTTATCCCAAACTTCGCCAACCGGGCGGAGCCCATACGGAAACACATGAAGGAACTCAAAGGGGATTGGGCGAACCCGAACGAGTGGGGAGAGAAGGTCTTGGAAGCGATAAAGGATTTGCGGGAGACGATTCTGAAGGATTCGTTGACGGAAGATGGAACGGTTCTGAGGCTGCCGGACTTTGAGGCACCCTTTATTCTGGATACGGACGCGTCGGCCTACGCGATAGGGGAGTGCTTCAGCAAGCGGACGAAAAGGGGCGATTGCGACCGGTAATGTTCCTTAGTCGACGCATGTCGAGTGCGGAAAGGCAATACTGCACCAGACAGCGGGAGGGACTAGCTATTGTCTGGGGCTTCAAGCGGCTGCGAGAATATTTATGGGGGGCGAAGGAAACGAGAGTGAGGACGGATCACAACAACCTCCGGTGGTTGATGTCGCAGGACCACACGGGACGGTTAGCGCGGTGGCAACAGGAGTTGTCGGAATACGACTTCCAGATAGAGTACATCAAGGGAAAGGAGAACTTTTTGGCTGATCACCAGTCACGGTCTGGGGACACGGCAGAGGATGGGGGATCACGAGGAAAGACGGGGGCGGAACAACGACAACACCAGGCGCCAGAGGTGTTCACGGTCAAACCGATATGGGATGGGGAGAAGCGGAAAGGGATGAACCTGACGCGATTTAGGTTCACCACGGCGGCGGCAGTCTTGACGGTATGGGGATTCATGGACTTGGAACAGATAGAGCGGGAACCGGATTTTGAAGACCAGAAGCCGATGAACGGTATGATATACGCGGAGGTGTCGGCAGCGTACAAGTTTCGTACGTCGGGGGGAGGAGAAAAACAGGAACATGAGAGGGACCTCAGGTTGTATGAGGCGGCTAGTAAGGCACCACGAGAGTGTTGTGAGGAGCACCAGGACCAATGCGCAAAGGACAGTCTCGAAGAATATGAGTGGGACGCGGCGTTGCACGCGGAAAGAGAGGCGGAGGAGATGGAAACGCCAAGGTTCCCATGGCGGCAGATGCCAATGGTCGGCAACATAATGGTCAGCCCTAAGGCAGAAGGGGAGCCATTGTTACCGGAGCAGGAGGACGTGACGGTGTTGGAGAAGACGCACCCCAGCCGGGTGGCTTTGGACTTGGAGACGGATACGCAAGTCAAGTTTGCGTCGGTGGACAAGTTCCAGAGTCTGACCAGCGAGGCGAAGGAATTCAAGGCACTAATCCAACACGTGAAGAACCCGACGCCGGAAACACTTACTGAGGCAGTGAAGCGGCAGCTAAAGACGCACACGTATTCGGATGGGCTGATCTGTTATATGGGCACGGACGGCAGACACAAGGAAAACCCGGAAAGGTGGACGGCGTGGGTACCACCGGCATTACGGCATGCGATTATGATCGGGGCACATAACTGTCCTATGCAGAGTCATCCAGGATCGGAAAGGATGAAATGGTCGCTGACAAGGAAGTTCTACTGGGGAAGTATGAGTAAGGATGTGGAACGATTCATCAACGGCTGTGCGCCGTGCCAGAGAGCAAAGACGCCATATGACGCAACCAAGGGTTTGCTCGGACAGTACGAGGTCACGAGCGACATTTTCGAGACGATCCACATCGACTATGTGGGCCCTCTACCGGAAGCGGTCGACGGAGGGGTTCAAGTACATACTTACGGCCATGGACAGGGCATCGAATTACGTGATTACGGTACCCACTAAGGACGAGACCAAGGAAACGACCGCTAAGGCTCTGATCGACCACGTTTTCTGCAGGATCGGAGTTCCAAGGAAGATCATATCAGACAGAGGGAGTTCGTTCATCAACTGGCTCTCGAACGAACTCAGTGCATATTTTGGGTTCCAATCCAACTACGTTACGGCATACAATCCAACGGCAAACGGGAAAATCGAGCGGATGCACAAGACGATGAAGGCATCCTTGAAAATCTATTGCCAAAACAACCAGAAGATATGGCCGGAGACGGTGCAGGCTTTTACGTTTGCGGTTAACAACTTGGGCTCCTCGTCTTTGGGAGGAAGCGTCCGGCTTTGCCCGAATCAACTGGTACAAAGAGGATCGCTTCAAGGACACGGCTTTATATGACCCGACAGAATTGATGGCATGCCGCCTGCGGGCAATAGCGGAGGCTGAACACATCGTCCGGAAACAGCGCGAGGCTGCTATGAGAAGGAAGGACGACAAGGGGCAGCAAAAGTTCCGGCATGTGGAATTCAACGTGGGAGACACGGTCTTGTTATACGTCCCAAGCATCCCGGTGGGTGTGTCGGCGAAGTTGTACGAAAAGTGACAGGGGCCGTATCAGGTGGTGCAGCAAACTGCGGCATACAACTACAAAATCCGCCATCAGCGAACGGCAAAAGAGCAGATCGTGCATGTACGACGGCTGGTCAAGTTCTCACCGTATTGGATTACGAGACGGACGCGCAGGCACTGGCGCGCACGACGGATGACTGGGGCAACCCGACACCTTTGCTTACTCGTTCGCAGCGGGCAGAAGAGTTGGTGAGGTTAAGGGACCAGCTTCTGTATGAACCGAAAGAGGAGGAGAAACAAAAATTGCGGGATGCAATTACGTAGCTGGAAAAGGGTTCTCACGAACGAGGTTCCCGGAGACAGCGCCAGGAAGTCGAGGGCGTCAACGGCAAGGAGGAAACTCAGGAGCGGAAGGAGGAGCCGGAGGGCTCGGAGGGAGTGATGCGACGGGAAACAAAGGAGGAGGGGAAGGAGGAGAAGGAGCAGCAGCGGGCACAGGCGGCCCATCCCAGACCACCACCGGAGGGAGGGGATGGAGGTAGATCGCGTCCACAGTCAGAAAAGTGGTTGGTCGACCCGACCAAGAAAGATAAAATCCGCTGGAGAGTCGGCAAGTATTATTTGATGCGACCTGCGGATAGTCTCGGATGATACGCTGGATGACTTCTATGTCATGCGGATATTGAGGGTCGGAGGACGTACGAGGTCCAAAGCGGCGGTGGGCGTTGCCCCAGTAATGCAGTTCTGGAGGAGCGATGATGGGACTAACATGGAAAAGGAACGTCGGTTCAGTCCAGTTTTTCTAGAGAACTGGGGACAGAAACGGGAGACTTGGGATGTCAGCATCCAGTTGGATGACAAGGACCACACGCCCTATACAGTGAAATCACGACCTAGGGAGGTCCTAGACATACCTTTTACGGACGAACGGCGAATCCCCACGTTCATTTGGGATGAGGTGAAGGAGACTGGCCCTTTGAGATTATCGGGGCACCACCGGCACAGGTGGGATCGAGGGAAAGGAAGCGTCCCTCGGGGACAGAGCGGAGGACGAGGAGGGGAAGGAGATGAGAGAGAGAGAGAGAGAGAGAGAAAGAAAGGAAGAGAGAGAGAGACGAGAAATGAGGGAGGAAGAGAAGAAGGAAAAGATAAGAAGATGACCGAAACCGGGGTGGTGCGCCCGGGGGAAACGGCTGAGGATATAGTACTATTACCCGCGGATCGCTTGATCCTAAAGTGTATAATATACACTTGGTACGCGCAGGAGCGCGAGGGCAAGGACGTCATCGTCTGAACGGGAATCGGGAAAAATCAACTTTTTGGGAAATGATAGGCAATGTACAGAGGCCACGATACTAATCGTGAACTTTCATGTGCAATTCTTTTTCCGCGCAGGGACGCGACGACAGGCCTACGAGCCTTTGGAGGATAATATTTTAACCCGCCGGGGAGCAAGGTCGATGACGTTGACGGACTGATCACCCTCACGCTCACTTATTGATATTCACCCTCAGCCTTGACAAAGGGTAAGCGTACGGGTACGAACGGGAAAAAGATGACGGGAAAGACTGAGAATATGAAGAGAAAAATGAAGAATGATGAAGAAAAGGAGAGTGGAGGGGGTAATACAAATACACCCTCAGGTATCGTGGAAGGGCAACGGGCCCCTATGGCGAGCAAGGCCACGGTACTCTCGGAATGTGTCACTCATGGAATCTATTTCTATTTCGCCGCGCAGGGACGCGAAGACGGCGGAATGCTGACCGGAAGACATTTACCGCTCGGCATGCGGATCGGGATATGTATATATATATGCGCGGATAGCAACACGGGCATGGGGGGGGGGGGACCAACCTGGAAGACGGAATGTGGAATGGCGGAATCGGGGGAGGGGGGGGGGGGATAGATCATAGGACGGATAGTAGTAGAATGGGATAGCTTATAGGTTGGATAGATCATAGTACGGATAGTAGTAGAATGAAATAGCTTATAGGTTGGATAGATTATAGGTCGGATAGTGATATGTATGGATCGTGTATAAGGGGGGAAAAGGGAGGGACCAACAAGGGGACGATACGGGACAAAAACGGGACGACCTGGGGACAGGGGGGCAAAAGGGGGGGGTAAAAAATGGGGGTATGCGATGGATAGACGGGTAGGTCTATAAATGTTACTAGGGGTCGTTTCAAGCATGGAGTGATAGCGCCGGGGGGACGGCGAGGGGGGGGGGGGGGTATCCGAGGCTTGGCGGGGGGCCTTCCCTCAACGACGTCTTAAGTCACTCCTGGGCTACACGCGGGGACTACAGCGTCACCTGGGGCCTTAATTTGGTAAAAGGTCTTTCGATTCGTGGCAATTTTCGACGTTCGAGTAGAAGTGGATGGATTGGTCAAATTCCCACTAGTTTCGTGGCGATTTTCGACGTTCGAGTGGAAGTGGATGGATTGATCGAATTCCCACTAGTTTCCTGGCAATTTTTGACGTTCGAGTGGAAGTGGATGGATTGATCAAATTCCCACTACTCGTTTCGTGGCAATTTTCGACGTTCGAGTGGAAGTGAATGGATTGATCAAATTCCCACTAGTTTCGTGGCAATTTTCGACGTTCGAGTGGAAGTGGATGGATCGATCAAATTCCCACTAGTTTCGTGGCAATTTTCGACGTTCGAGTGGAACTGGATGGATTGATCAAATTTCCACTAGTTACATGGCAATTTTCATGGATTCAGATGTTACACGAGAGGGCTTATGCAGGATTATGGTGACGGCAGATATGGGGCGATACATTTTACGTGAGTAGTCTCACGCAAAATTTTTCTTCTGACGCGATAGAAGCGCATTGGATTTCGAATCTGGGGAATAATGCGGAACCGATGGGCTGGAATCGGACAAACATGGAATTTATCAATAGTGTGACTATGCGGGGGTAGTATAGACTCACAATAGGTGGGGGGGAGAGTGAATTTAGGATAACACGGGGTGTGCAATTTATCCGAGGGGAAGTGTCCAGTCACAGACCATCTCTCGAGATAATTTTCACATTTTATCCCGGTTTGGTTCGGCTGGTCTTAACTCGACTTCTCGCGCACCCTGACGAGGGCACGCTCGGGGGGAGAGGGGATTGTGCCGGCCCATCCGGTATATAATGGCATTACTCTATGTTCCGGTCGGTTTACCTTGGCTTGCAGAGTACGGAGTCCCTTCTACGTTAGGTATTCCTCATTCTACAAGTCGTTAGACAGTTATTATATTATTAAATATTTGGTCTCGGTAACAAACAAAATTACTACTTAATATTAATACTTGAACAGCGAAAATTTTGCGGAGGCTAGGTCTGACCAGAAGAAACATTCGAGCCATATAATCGGCGACATTCAAGTTAACACACAAACTATTATAAATTTTTTTCTGACTTTTTTAATAAAAAAAGTTCTATTTTATAAAAAAGTGTAGGCAGATAGGTAAATATGTGCTACTTTAATATTACACAGTGTCGGTCCAGACACAATAAGAGATTGTTCATATTAATAACACTCTTAACCGGATAACGATAATATTCAATCACTAAAAAGGTCAGTTATCCTTTTTAGGTCAGAATATATTATCGTTAGGCCGGACAACGGGAATTGGCTGGTGTTTGCCTTGGTTGTTTTTGGGCTTCGCTAGTCTCCCACATTTTCCCACCATCTTTGATCCTTATTCATATAAGTGAAGAAGATTGGGTTACTGGCGAAGTTGTTGAATTTGGTTGAGTAAAAGGATAGGCATCAATAAATATATTCTTTTAGCACCGAACCGGCAAAAAACGTTCTATTTTATAAAAAAGTTCTATCTTATTAAAAAGTTAAACTTTTTTATACACATAACTTTTTTTATACGTTGAAGTTGTTTTATATTAATACTTTCAACTTTTTTAATACGCTTAACTTTTTTATACACTTAACTTTATATATATATATTTTGCATATGATATATTATAATTTACATAAGTTTTTTACTCCGGTATATATTAACAATGATAGAAATCAATATATACAGATTAGGTATATGTAATAAGTCAGTAAACTTGAAAGTTTACCTTGCATACAATATTAATATATATCGACTTGGATTTACATATTATTAAAAATCAAGTCAGTGGGGAATACACATCGTGGGCCTGTACTGGCGAGCTACAAACTCTAAGCAAATTCCACACGCAAATCCCTTCAAAATCTCCTCCCGAAAGGTGCCAAAACCTCTGGGCGCACGCATATAGCGCTTCACATTCTGCAAAACTAACTCAGGGGGGCATGAGTTCCGGCCAATAGGCAGGCACACGCACATATATCACTCCCACAACAGCAAACAACATATGAAGTTTGCAAATCAACCTCTTCTGCCCCGTGAATTTTCGCATTATCCACCACGAGAATATCACCCTCCCGCAAATAGCCATTGTGACATGCATCAACAAGCGACTCAAAATAATCTAGTGCATCATTTGAACCCTCCCTGATAGATAATAATGTCCCCCTCTCGGATGTGTTAGGCTAGTCATGTATGTAACGCTAAAGGACGTCCAAGCTGCCTCTGACATGTGCCTAGACCTAGTCACTCTCTCCCCCCGCGGGCCCCGGCAATACGGTCAACGACTACAATCTGCAAAACAAACATGCATGCGACCTCTGTGCAAACAAATAGACATACAAATTACTTCAATTTTCAAAATGGGACTCATCCAAGTATTTCAATCGAGACGGATCCTGTTGCCGCACCCAAGACACAAAGTCCATGGCATAGAGTAAATTATGGAAGCCAAAGTCTTTGAGCATGCCCTTTACGTACTTGTGCTGGTGTATGATTATGCCATCCTCTGTTCTAACAAACTGTAGGCCACAAAATGTTCTAAAAAGGCCTAAATCCTTAAACCTGAATGACTTGGTTAGAATGGCGAATAGGTGATCATGTTCTTCGCCGTTCCTATGGAAAGTAAGTAATTCATCTGTACGTAACAATAGGTAGATAGATAGGGTAGGTGATCCTTTCCTAGTAGGCAAAAAGAAGACACATGGGTCCAAAGTTGATTGTTTGTATCCTATCTTGCGCAGATTGGTGGAGACGTGATCAAACCATCTTCTACCTGCCTGTGGGGTGCCATATAATGCCTTTTTGAGTAATAGGATCAAAGAGGGTTCAGTCGCATGTTCGTACCCCTTGGGTGGAAAAGCAAAGGCAAGGTCCTTCATATCAGCATGTGAGTATGCCTGTGAAAAGTCCAGATGGGAAATTAACAGGCCAATGAAAGCAGCATATGAAACTAACAATAATAGGAACATAGGCTGGGCAGTGGGGGATGAACGTTCGTATGGGCTGTAATGAATGTATTCCAACATTCTATTCCCCAGAGCTACAAGGCGTGATCTATATTTCTCCTCCCCCGTGGATTCATCTATCTTTATCGCATCTACAAATGTAGTGTAAACGGGGGGGATTTTGTCTGCTAATGCGTTGGATCTAGGTACCTATTCCAGTGCATTGCAGTCAAACAATCCTTGCAGTTCGGCAAGCTGAGCGGCGTACACCTGTGGGTTTTACTTAACAGCTTTGCGTGGTACATGCAATATTCGTGTGAATAAGCAATAGTTACCCTGTCTAATTGCCTCCACATCCTCCCCCTCAAACATATCATCGAATGCGATATGGGCTGTGTGTGTTGGATGATGGGTTGGTTTGAGAAGTCGTGGTTGATGAACTATGTTCCCTGAGCTAATTTTTGCACCATTCCACTCCTTCGGTATTCCTTTCACACTGGTGATCCTATTTGTGGGTGATGCTGCTCGTTGGCCCTGTGGGTTAGTAATAGTTGATGTGGCAGGGCGAGGTAGAGAATTGGTCTGATTAGTCGTGCTGGGTGTTTGTTGTCGGAAAAGAGTGGGGAAAGAAGTATGTGGGGTTGGGTTGCACATAGGATGCCTGTGTGGCCTCTTCCTCTGGACCGTTGTTGCTGTTGGCTATGCTCGTATGGTCGTCAGCACTCTCTGTGGAAACTGAAGTGTCAGTTGGTGGCGATTGGTTTTGGGTTGGCCAGCCAGTCCCGACAGATCAGGACTCAGAAAATTGGGGCAGCTGAACTTCGTTTTTCCATTCTATTGATTGATGTGGAAACTGTTCTGTTTGTTGTGCTTGCGACTGAATGAGCAGTGGCTGCCATGGTTTGATGGGTGACAGACATGTGTAGCCTCGAGTGGTGATGTCAAAGCGAACGTTGCGTTTTTCGACGGTTGTTGTCTGTCTAATGTCCCTAATAAGTATCCTATATACACGACGAAAGATGTTGTAACCTATCAGAGTGCCAGGAACTGCGACAGGCTTTGCTTTCGTCGTTTCCATTTTAACCCAGGCCAGGCTTGGACCGAATGGTTGGATGAAAGATTGGACCGTGTTTCTACCCATTAGTAACTCCCAAGGCTTTATGCTTGCCTCTGTTAATAGGTGTGATCATCCTTATGGCCAGTGTTGCTCTGTGTGTGTCCTCCCAGAACGTGTCAGGTAGTCCGGCATCAAGTTGAGCTGCTAGAGCTCGTGTGTCGTCGTTCATACGTTCTGCGAATGGGTTCATGTTTGGTTCGTTCCTAGTAGTGATTTTGAGAATTATGCCATGACCGTCACGGTCGGCGTAAGTCTTCAAAACGTTTGATAGGAACTGCCCATCTGACCGTAGCAGTTTGAGCTTGTTGCCTGACTGTCTCTCAAAGAATGAAAATATCTTTTCCAAGTGAGGCATGTATATCTTGGCTTCACGTGTGGGTGTGTATAGTTCGCACGCGAATTTGGAGTTAGAGCATGATACTCCCCCTCGATAATAATTTCCGTATCTTGAGCGAACGGGAAATGGGCCAGCAAAGTCTAGATTAAGCGCCTCACCTACCTTAAACTCTAGGTCTAAGTTATTTCCTCTGTACATGGGAGATTTGTTCGGTTTCCCCCTGCTACATCCATGGCATGCCTTGACCAGACGCATTCAGTCTTTGCCTGCTATGCGTCTGCCTACACTGTTCGCAAACCCTTGCATTATCTGTGGGTTTACATGCAGTAAGCTTCGGTGTAGGACCATAGCGTCAAATAGGGCATGTGATGGTTGAGGCTTGACTGACCATATAGCTAGGTCTGGGAGGGCTTCAGTGGTGGTTAGTGCTGGTTGCGTTCGACTCGCATACCTATGGGGAGAATATCGTGTGGTGGGGTCCAGTGGTTGTTTGCCAGGCTTGTCAAGCTCGTAAAGTAAATGCGAGTTTAGCCTGCCTCGTGCTAGTATGTCTTTGTGTATTGTTACAGGCTTGTCACAGATGAACACTTGGCCATTTTGATGTATGACTGATTTGTGCATGTCATGGTCGAGGCGTCGTGTGGGGATGAGTTGAATGGAAGTGATGAGACAAGTGAGTTTGGGAAGAATTGTTAAACCGATTTCCCGTTTCCGTTAACCCACGTTGGAGTGGCAGTTGCTCTTGTCCGCACCGCCAGTGGCTTGCCAGATATGTTGTTGAGCATTGCAGGTTTATCCTGTCTGATAGTGCGTGGGTCTAGTGGTGCTTTCTCATGAAATAGCCATCTGTTGCACGCACTATCAACAATATCTGGTGGGTGAAATGTGGATATAGATAGTCCAAATGGGGCGGTGTCTTGGAGTGAATAAACAGACATGCCAGGAGGGGGGATAGGGTAAGGGTTATATGGTCTGTCTACTAACATATAAGCTTATTCAATGTTGTCGACAGGTAGTTGTGTTGTTGGTAGGAATGTTCTAACCTTTACCTCACCACGCTCGATGTCCATGGTCTCTTGCATCCAGTGGTTGTAGTCGTCGTCGTTCTTGAAGTCCAGGTAGTTCAGTTCGGGGTGTTGTTCAACGAACGCTCGCCACTCGTGCACATTCTTGAAGTCCAGGGCAGTCGGCTGGAGGATAGAGATATTTGTCATAGACCGGGTCGTCTAGGTCAGCGTCGTCAATGTCGTCGCAGTCCTCATCGTCGGTAACTGTCTCATTGTCTGCTGTCTCTTCCTTAGGGTCCATCTTGGCCTCGTACTCGTCGAAGGCATCGGCCATAAGTGCAAACTCCCTGGTATGTGAATAGTCGTGGTTCTGTTCTTCGTAGAACTCACGTATTGCTCTTGCTGTAGGCCAGATCGGCCGTCGAAGCGGTGGTGGGTCATGAGCGAACAGTCGATCGTAGTCTTCCTCGTCCTGTCTTGTCCACTTGTTGTCTTGTCCTGTTGTCGTCTCACGTCCACGTTGTATGCCTAATAATATTATGTGTTTCAGGTATCCCTCAATCTTCCAGCATTCGTTGTCGATGATCGTAGAAGGAGATGTAGCTGAGCTTCCGGGGTCCGTTGCATTAGCATCGTAGGCAACTAGTGCGTGAGATTGTGCACTTGTACTAGTACCGGGGTCACATTTCTCCCCCTCAAGACAAATTCATCTTCCGTGTTGAGGGCCATATCAGCCATTGTGGCCGGGTCGATGAAGAGCGGCGCGTAAGGGCCCCCTTCACGGTAGCGTAGAAGCTGTCGAAACGCCAATTCGGCTAGTTGGGGTTGATTGGTGGGTATACCCAGTAGGTCGTAACGGCCTCCTCGATCCCGAAGTTCGTCAGCCAAAGGGTGTCGACTTGCCATCGTGCAGAACTCCTTGTGTGCCGGGCGATCCGCTCTCTGGTGCTCCCGGTTGCAGTAGTAGACCAGGTTGCAGCCGCCACATTCTTACGTCGTAGTTTGCCTTCTTGGTTGCCACAGTAGGCGCAGTCTTGTCTTATTGCTCCCCGTCTGTTCTCGCGTATGCTCCTGCAGTCGATGCAGTCCGGACGTGATTGTATCCAGTCGTCCGGTAGTAGGCAAAAATCGAGAGCGATTCCGCAGTAGGCTAGTTGTTCTGTTGTCGGGTGTCGGAAGCAATGGTGTGCGTCAATCCATGCGAACGTATGTTTCCGCTCCACCAATGGTTGAGATGACACTGATGATGTTGCTATACGTCTATATTGTATAGGGTGCCCGTCTGGCAGTGCTTGTACGGCGGCTATGCGACGTTTGGTCTCCGCTTCGCTGTTTTGTGCAGGTGGTCGTATGCACGTCTCTCTTACCGGTAGGGTTGGTCTCCTTGAACGTGTGTTGTCAATTATCACAGTGGGTGTGATAGGTAGAGACGGCGTACGCGCAGGTGCAGCTCCGTGGTCCTGTGCAGGTTGTTGTTCCGCCTCACGTAATCCGCCGCAGTGAATAGACAAGCTAGTGTAGACGGGACCATGGGGGTGGGTGGGAGGGTCGATAATGTAGCTCTTTTGCCGTCAGCTTCAGTTGAGCTGGTTGAGCTGCTTGAGCTGCTTGAGCTTGCTTCCTCCGCCTCCTCGGACTCTACAGAGAGGGTCGTGCCTCGAGCGGCCTTTCTTGAGCTGAGTTTCGATGGGCGTTCAGATGTCGTGGCCTTGGCCGTTCCAGGGGTTGGGAGGGTGGTCGTCTTTTTCATCGATGAGTAAATAGTGGATATTTCCAGGATCGTGCAGGGTGACTCCGTGTCTTGTAGCAGTAATACGTATCTTGCGTCCAAGCCGAGTAGGAAGGCGAAGAATTGAAACTTCCATAGGTCGAATTCGTCTATCGGCTTCTTGGGGAACTTGGGGATCTTAAGCTGGTAATGCGGTGCGTCCAAGGCTCCATAACCAGTAAGTGTAACAGTTGACATAAAGCCGGTTGTTAACTTGAATAATGTTTCGCGCTGAGGTACTTTGATCAAAGTTTTACAGAAGGATAATGAACTTTAATCAATAGTTAAAAACGATCTCAATTTATACACTATGGGGACAAATACCAAAATAATTTCCGGGCACTGGAAATAATTTCCAGTGTGTAAAATTAAATTTCCAGCCGCTGGAAATAATTTCCAGTCTGCTAAACTGAATGGTTTCCAGTGAAATTATTTTGTACACTAGCGGGCTGCCGCGGGGGCTAGGCCCGGCCGGTGACATGGAGCCAGTAGCACAGGAGCACGAGGGCGATCGCCAGGTCGTCCTGCCGGCCGCTCTTCTTGCCGGAGACGCTGCCCCCGCGTAATCCAGCTTCTGCAGCTGGGACTCCAGCTCGCGCAAGACGTCGAGCCGGCTGGGACGCCCGGCGTGCACGAGGCCCTGCGCTAGCGCCAGCGTGCCCCGCTTCAGGCGCTCGCACAGCAGGTGGGCCCCCGTGTTCTTGGCGTGCTGCGTAGTAATCAGTCCGTTGGCCGGCGCGGCCGCCGGCTTGGCCGTGACGGCCACGGGCTCCAGCCATTGCTCCCAGCTCGGCAGGTGCGGCGCCACCCACTGCTCCAGCAAGAGCTGCACAAAGTGCGAGCCGCCAAAGTTGGACTCGACACCCACCACAAAGTGTGCCTCGCGCAGCGCGGGGTGCAGGGACAGCGCCCGCCAGTAGTGCGCGAATTCCGCCTCCGGCCCGCCCTCGCGGCGGCCGCTGATGCAGGCCACGCCCACCAGGACCAGCGTGCCCGGCCGCTCGGGGTGCGGCGCCGCAGTCACGATGGCAAACTCGGACGCCCCGTTCCCCGCCGGGTCGATCAGGCTGTACGCCACCGGCCGGCCGCGGGGCTCGAGGCGCTCGCCCGCCTGCAGCAGGGCCTGCTGGGCCGCCTCCCGGGCCCGCGCCAGGCGCCCGAGCTTGGCCGCGGGCCCGTACGCCACGCCCAGCGCCGCCACTGCGCGCGCGTGCGCGTCCTCGGCCGCCAGCAGGGGCCGCAGCAGGCGCGCCACGGCGGCGGAGTCCAGGAGGCCCGCCCCCCCCGTGACGATGTTGCCCAGCAACTCCTGCGCAAAGAGTGAGCCGCCCGGCATGAACGCGCCCGCGCGCTGCTGGCTCGACGTCGGCAGCCAGGCGGGCGCCAGGTGGGCGTTGTGCTGGCACTTCTCGGGCGCGACGCCGCTCTGCCGGCACGCCTGGCACAAGAGGTCCACGTGGAAGCGCAGGAACATGTCCTCGGCCGGGGGGCCGTCGGGGCCGGCGGGCGGCAGAAAGAGCCGGGTGTACCAGTTCTCCGAGCCGGCCGGGGTGGAGATGCAGATAATGCTGGTCCCCGCCACGGTGAGGAGCGGGGCCAGCACCGCCATGATGTGCGGGCTGACAAAGGCGGCCTCGTCCACCAGGATCAGGTTGGCGCTCTCGCCGCGCACGCTGGACTCGGTTGGCGCACAAGCGGTGATGCTGTTGACGCTGCCGGTGCGCAGCGCCTGCGCCCGCGAGCCGCGCACCCCGCGGCCCTGCACCACGAGCCGGAACGCGTTGTTCTCGATGATGCGCTCACCCGCGCCGGGCAGCTGCATGAAGTACACCAGGGCCGACTTCATCAGCAGGGCCGCCGACTTGATCTGCGTGGCCAGGATGAGCAGCCTCACCCGCCCGCACAGGTACAGCAGCGCGGCACAGAAGCAAGCCACGCTGGTGGACTTGCCCCAGCGGCGGGGGCACAGGATCAGCGTGCCGAACGGGTACGTGGTGCGCCCGAGCTGCTCCAGCAGGCCCGGCCGCTCGCGCTGGAACTCGATCTTGCCCAAGATCAGCTCCGCGCACGACACGAGCATCGCGTCGTGGAACCTCTTCTGGTCCAGCGAACGGGGCTCGCCCTCGGTCAGGAAGAGGTCCAGCGTCGCCCGCACCTCCTGCAGGCGCGCCGCGCCGGCCGAAGCCGCCGGCCCGTTCGCCTCGTCCTCGTCCTCCTCGGGGGGGCAGTCCGCGAAGGGCCGCACGCCGTGCGCCCGCGCGTGCGCGGCCTGCCAGTCGCGCACCGCCTCCTGGACCCGGAACGCGCACTCCCCGACCAGCCCCTGGAGCCCTCCTTGCTGCCGCAGGGACCACGGGTCCGGGTGGGCGGCCGCGGGGGGGCGGGCCGGGGGGGCCGCCTGCAGCCGCGCGTCCCAGGCCTGGCGCAGCCGCTGCAACAGCAGCGACTGCGGGTCGTCTTCGTGGCCGGCGGGGGCCGGCGGCGCGCTGGACATCGGGGGCCGGCCGGCTGTTGTGGGCAGCCCCCCCCCCCGCCCCCCGGCGTGGCCTCCCCCCGTGGCTCCCGCCGCCCCCCGGCCCCCCCCCACCCGCTTCCTCTCCCCCAGGCCGGTGGCCCCTGGGGGGCCGGCGCGCCGCCGCCCCTCGCCCGGCAGCAGTCCCTCGCCCCGTCCCCCCCGGCGGCAGCCCGCGCCCCCGGCTCGCCCCTGGCCCGCCCCTGGCCCGCCCGTCGCGCTCCTCACGCGGGGGGAGAGCAGGCCGGGGTGAGTTCGCGCGGGACCCCCGGACCTCGCCGGCAGGGCCGGCCTGCCTGGCTGGGGGCGCGCCCCCGCGTCAGGACGAGGGGTGGGAGACCAGGGGAAAAGGCCCCACTACGGGCAGGCAGGGAGAGACTTTCTCCCCTGCCCTCGTCCTGTGCCTCTCCTCCGGCCTCGCCCTGCCTGGCGTCTCGGCCCACCTAGGTGTCTTTACCACGTTACCAGACCTCTCTTTCCCTGGCCGGTGGACAGCTAAGGACGATGCCCCGGGGTCAGGTAGGAGGTGAGCACCACCAAACGTAGTCTGGGGGAAGGGCACACAATTTAATGTTACTAAATCTTGTTCCTGCTGCTTTTGATCGACGCCCGGCCTGCCGGCAAGACACGAGGCCCCCCCGAACCGCCGGGCTTTTCCTCCTCCTCTGTACGCCGGAGTTTAGTCGGGGCGCTCGATCCCACACTGCACAGGCGCGGTACTGGGTGTTCATGCTTGGGGGGGGGGGAGGGGGGTAGTCACTTCTGGGCAGGGGGCGGGGCTGCGGGGAGGGGGACGACGAAGGGGCGGAGGGGACTGTGCCGGCCAGGGGCAGGGGGTGGGGGACTGTGCCGGCCGGCGCCCTCCCCCAGGCCGAGCGCCCCCCCCCGGCGCGGCCACAAACCTGTCCGGCGCCATGGCCAGCACCAGAGTGCTGAACCCGGCGCCGTTCAACGCGAGCGGCAACCAGGGCTGGCGCTGCTTCTTGCACGCTACGCTGCAAGTGCTGCTGTGCAGCCCCGAAATGCGCATCGCGGTCCTGCGCCTGGTACAGGAGGACTACTTTCCGCGGGGGGAGTTGTCGCCGGACGCCCCCCCGCACCACCGGCAGGGGACGAGGGTCCTCCTCGCCTGGCTGCACCGGCACCCGCGGGGCATGGCCCTGCCGCCGTACGAGGTAGAGTGCCTGGCCATGGACTCGGACCCCGGCGCTGACCCCGGCGCCTCGGTGTTGCCCCGGGGCCGCTCCCCGGGCCCGCAGGACGCCTGGGACTTTGCGCAGGACCTGATCCAGCGCTTTCTCTTGCGCCGGCGCTGGGCCCTGGGGGGGCCCGCCGGGCCCGGCCGCCCGACGCCGGCGTGCGCGGAGCTCCACCGGCTGTTGACCGTCTGCGCCCAGCACCAACTGCTGCGAGTGGCCAGTGTGATCTTGACCTGGGGTGAGCAAGGCGCGCGCTGCCTGCCGCCAGAGCTGGCCGGCGCAGAGGAAGCCCGGCTGCAGGAGGCGGGCCTCAAGTACGAACGCCACGCCCAGTTAGAAGAGCTGCCACTGGTGTGCCAGCCGGCCGGCTACCAGCGCCTGATGCAACGCCTCGCCTCGCTCGCGGCCACGGAGCGCCTGCCGCCCGTCCTCGTGTTCGTCAGGCGGGTCGTCGCCGGCGCGGGCGACGCGCGCACCAAGGACCGCTCGCCGCTCGACCCCTTGTGGGGAGAGTTCGTGTGCCGGCGGACGGGGGCCGAACCACAAGGCTACGTGCTCGCGGGGCTGCAGGCACACCTGGGCGCCAGCGCACGCCGCGGGCACTACGTAGCTCTCGCGCGCTACCACACGGGAGCCAACAGCGACTGGTGGTACTTGGACGACCTGCAACCGAAGCCGGCCAGGCACGCGCGCTCGGCCTGGTGGCGCACGGACCAGGGCTGGGACTGGCACGACCTGCCCGGGGCGGGCCGCCTCGGGCGCTGGGGCAGGCGGTGCACGCTGCTGTGCTACGTGCGGGCGGGGCCCGGCGCCGGGGGGCGTCCGCCCCCCTCTTCCTCCCTCTTTCTCCCTCTTCCCCTAGGCCGTGTACCACAGGCTGGCGGCGCGGGCTCCACCGCGGTGAGCCACCGGTAGCGGCGGCCAGCGGCCTGAGGAGGAGAGGGCGCGGGGCGCCCCCGGCCAGGTCAGGCAGGGGTAGCTACTCTGTCTTCCCTCCGCCCTTTCCTCTCAGCAGCCCAAGTTCTTTCCCCCTTTTCTGTCTCCTTCTGCCCCCCCCCCCCCCCCCCCCCCCCGCCTCGCCCGTCGTGACTATCAGTCAAGCAGCTTTCTTTTATTTAAAAAAAGACCCTTCTTGCCCGGCCTGCCCTCTCCGTGCCTGCCTCTACCCAGCGCCGCCAGATTGGCAGGTTCAATCATGGCCTCGCCAAACGCCATAGGAACGGTGCCTACCCCCGGCGTCGGGGCTACGAACTTGTCTGCAACGCCAGGCAGCCTGTACGGGCTGAGGTGGGACACAGAGTGCCCGGCGGGGGACAACGTCTGGGCTGGGAGTCACACCACGTACCAATGCCTCCAACCTGATGAGGAGGAGCCGTGCCCGGCCCCAGGACCATACGCCTACCTCACCCCACGGGACTGGCCGGTAACCACCGCAGTATTGACAACTGCGGCGACAGCGACGGCGGGGTTAGCATACTCGCAAAGGCGAAGGCGCATGCGCCAGGGCCCGCGTGCGACCTCGTCACGGGCCCGCGCCCCGGACGCCTCTCGGGAGATGTTGTGGTGTTACGAGCTGCGGTATCCCGGGGGGGCGGGCTTTGCGTTCTATACCGAGACGGGGGTAGGCACGACAGTAGCTGAGCAAGTCCGCGGGGCAGAGGTGCCCGTACTCTTGCAGCGCCTCGTGGATGCAGCGTACGCCGCCTCCCTTCGGGGCAACTGGTTGCACTACCCGGGCGGTCCCCCGCTCAAGTCGTCGCACCCCCGCCCCGCCCCCTTGCTGCTCCGGCAACTCCTGGACGCTAGGTACCTACGCTGCCTGGGGCTGGGCTACCGGCTAGCGCTCCGAGGAGCGGAGCCCACAGGCCCTGCCAGGATGCGACCAGCGGCCTCGTCTGTGCTGTCACCCCCCTCCCCTCGGCCAGCCACGCGGGTCCGGGCGCCACAGAAAGAGCGACACGAGGCCGGAAGCGAGCTTCCCCCCGGGCGCCCCCCGCCGCCGCCTCCTGCCCCGGCGGGGCCGAGCGCGTTGTCGGGCGCGGCGGGGCCCCGGTCGCCGACGGAGATGGTGTCCCTAAAGCCAGAAGTTGCACGGACTTTACGGGAACTGACAGAGAAAGCCAAGGCAATACGCGGCCAAGCGCTGGCTCTCAAGGACAAGGTCCAATCAATGACGCAGAAGAATGAAGACTACCAGCAGGCGCTGCAAGACGAGCGGGCAGCATTGGAAGGCCAGGCGTTACAGGTTACAGCACGCTTACAGAACCTAGGGCTTGCTCGGAAGAACGCAAGTGAATTACTCAGAGAACAACAGCGGGCCTGGCGTGAAGTACAAACACAGCAGGCCGTGCGGGGCGCCCACGAATGGTGTGATAAGATGGCTGCTTTCGGGTGGTACCTGGGGAGCATACTAGGTGCTCTAAGTGCAGGCGGTATACGTGTGCTAACCGACTTCGTTAGCGGATTCGCTTTTTACCTGCTGCCGCACACAGCATGTAGCGTAATGGACTGTTTGACCAGTATCTTCATCGCGGTGGTACGGTCCGGGCCAGCAGCGGTGGCTGGAGCCAGGTACGCCTTACAGACAGCAAAGCTACTGGAACAGGCACAGTACCCGCTGCTGACCGCACCGGAGCCGCCGGCAGCGGACCCGGCCCCAGCGCCATCGCAGTGGCCGGCAGGGCAGGAAGCCACGCCGGAACCGGAGCCGACCCCAGCGCCATCGCCGTGGCAGGCCGGGCAGGTAATAGCGAGCCAGCCGTTTGACCTGGAGCAACCACCCCAGGGGAGAATCTGTTTCACCTTTGACTTGCCATGGGAATGCCTGCAAAGCGAGAGCCGAACTCAGGGAGACGGGGGCGACTCAATCAAGGAGCTATCTTGACCAGGCCAAGACAGGACGCTGCCGGCGGCGCCCCTGCGAGCAGGGCGGGGGAAGGGGGAGGCGGAGAGAATCCTCCCCCCTCCGGGCGCTGCCCCCGGGGGCGGGGCGGTGGGGGAGCGGAGATTGCACCCCCTCCCCCCGAGAGCGAGATTTACTTCCGCGCACGGCCGCCCCTCCCTTCCCCCCGGCGGTCAGACCTGCTACCCCCCCCCCCCCTCCTCTCTCCTGCGGCGGCCAGAAGCGATGCGGCCGGCCCCACTGCAGACGGAAGCTTTTTATGTGGGCGTCTGCGCGGCCCTGTGCTGGTGCTTGCTGTTCTTTGTGCTGCTGCCGGCGCTGGACCGCGAACGCTGCGGGCCCTGCAGCCTGCGCGCTCGGCTGTGCCGGGCCCGCCGGTGCGTGCCCGAGCGCGCCTGGCTGCCCGTGCTAGGAGCGGTCAGCCACGACCAGGCCGGCTTTTATTGGTGCCACCTGCACCATTGGCTCCTGTACTTGCTCCTGGGCACAGCCTGTTATCTGGCGCCGGAGGAGGCCTGGCCGCCCTGGCTGCGTTCGGGCGGGGTCGGCTTTTCTTCTGTCTTGGTCATCCAGGGCCTTTGCTACCAGGACCGCTGCCGCTTTTTCTACGTGCTGCCCCAGCCCAAGGTGGCGAGCTACGGCTCGGGGACCGAGGTAGTGTGACCCGTGCGGCCCGCCGGGCAGTCCAAGAGAACCCCCGGGGAGGGGGAAGCGCGCGCGGCCTCTCTCTCCTCTCCACCCCTCCCCTTTCTGCCTCTCGGCGCACTGCTCGTTCCTCTCCGCTCTCGCGCTTCCCCCCCCTTCTTCCCCCCTCTTTCTGCTCCTGCTGCTCCTTGGCTGGTCGGTCTGGGGCCCGGCCCGGCGCTACAGACCAAGAGTGGGCTGCCCCGGGGTGCGAGGGCACGGGGGGCGGGACGCTGCCGTAGCCCTAGCATGGCGCACCCCTCCGCCCGGTCCCGCCAGGCCGTGATGGAGCGGGCGCTGTCTGCTTATGCACTCTTTGCCGTCAGTGAAGTGCGGTTTATTAAAACTCTCGACGCTGAGCGCCTGCGGCGGGCTCTGTCCAAGGGCGAGCACCTGCTGGACGATGACGAACTGGGCGGTCTCTTTCTGTACCAAGCGGGCCACGCACGCCTGGCCAGGCGCCGGCTCCGGGCGGCCGCGTCGTCCGGCTCGCGGCTGGCCCAGAGGTTCCTAGGCGACATGTACAGCCTGGGCCTCGGCGGACCCAGGAACAGGGGGCTGGCCATCGGTACCTGGGCCCTGGCCGCCTCGCAGGGCTGCAGCGCGTCGGTCTACAACCTGGCCGCCTTCCTGTTGACGGGCACCGACTGCCGGCGCGACGAGGCGCGCGCCGCTCAGACCTTCCGCGCCCTGGCCGAGGCGGTGGACTGCCGGGACTCGGCCTACGCCTTCGCGTACTGCGCCCGGAACGGGCTGGGTGTGGAGCCGGACCAGCGATTGGCCTTGGCTATGTACCGGCGCGGCGCAGAGCTTGGGTGCACAGACTGTCAGTACATGGTGGGTTTCTTTTATCAAACGGGCGTGGTTACTCGTCCCTCCCTGTCGCTGGCCATCACCTGGTACACACTGGCGGCGCGGGGGGGCGACCGGCAGGCGCTGTCCGAGCTGCACGAGCTGTGGGGCCAGGTCATCGCCCGGCACACGGGGACGCCCGGCTGAAGCGAGGGGAGGGGGGCGCAGGGGAAGTCCGGCGGAGGAGGGTGCACAGGCTTTGGCGAGAAGAGACACGAGCAAGGGGAGAGGCTTCGAGAGGGGCCCGGCCTGGTGTAGGGCTCGTCACGAAAGGCACCAGACACGCACGCGCGCCCAGGACGGGGCGTTCGGCTTGCTGGTCGTGCGGCGCCGCGGGCGCGGGGCTGCCGGTCCGTGCGTGTGTGTGAGTGTCTGGCCGGTGGTGCGCTCGGGGGGGGGGCGAGAGCGTTGGTCAGCAGCCTCCCGGGCCCGTGCAGGGGGTGCTACCTCCAAGGAGCAATTTTCCCACATCCAGTCGTCTTCTAGGTCTACCATCCGCGAAGAATAAAAGAAATGCGTTTGCTACCTGGGCCAGCAGTGCTACACCGCAGGCCAGCGCGCGTGTAGGTCAGTGGTGCAGGGACAGGAAGGGGGGTGGCGGGGAGGGGGCTTCCCTGCTCCCCGCCCCGGCTCCCGCCCCCCCGCCGCGGGCCTCGGGGGAGGGGGACACGCGCCCGGCCGCCGCGGGACCGTCGACCGGGCGGCCGGCGGGGGAGGGGGTGCGCGCAACGAGGGCGGCGGGCGGCACAGACCGACCGAGGTAAAAGAGCATGCAGCCCGCGCCTGCAGCGTGCCAGGAGCCCGGGCCCCTGGCCCGGCGCTGGGCGGAGCTGGAGCACGAGTGCCTCCTCGCCCGCGACCGGCTGGACACCTTCCGCGCGCTGGAGGCGGACTTGCGGGCCCGGGAGCTCCAGGAGCAGCGGCGTACGTACCGCGTGGCGCGGCTGGGCCGGGCGCACCTGTGTTGCGACGAGTTCTATTCGCACCAGCACTGCGCCCGCGGCCGGCGCACCGCGCTGCGCGTGGCTAGGACGCTGTTGGTGCTGGAGCCGCGCGCCCTGCGGCTGCCCCTGCCGCAGGTAGCCGCGTTGTGCGCCCGTGGCCGCACGCAAGCGCACCCCTGGGCGTCCGACGCGCGCTTGTGGCTGAGCGAGTGGCGCTCGCTGCAGGCGGGCCTGGGCCCCGTGGCGAGCCGGGGCCTGGCGTCGCTGGCCTGGTGGGAGCTGGGGGAGCACGTGCTCGCGCGCCACGCGCCGTACCTGTGCGGCCGCGCGGGCTGGCCGGCGCTAGGCCTCACCCGGCACGTGTCGGCCGCGGGGGGGCCGTCGTTGGGCCCCGACCCGGTAGTCGTCCGCGCCTGGCTGGCGCTGGAGCGGGCGGTACAGCGCGTGGCACCCTGCGCGGGGCCCGGGCTGTCCGCGCCGGCGGACCCCGGCGCGGTGGGGGCCGAGGTCCGCCGCTGGGCGGCCGCCTCGTTCCGGCAGAGGTTGGCGGCCGAGACAGAACGCTGCCTCCGCGACGCCGCCTCCCTCGGGGACGAAGCTTCTCTCTGGGGCGAGTACCAACGGCTCGGGGCCCTGCCCCGTGACCTTTGGCAGGAGTGGGTAGCCCCCGTCGTGCGCCACGCCTGGGGAACCGGGGGCGGCCACGGCACGGCCCTGCACGCCCTGTGCCTAGAACTCAACGGGAGGCGCTGGTGGGCGGGGGTGCGTGACTTCTTCGCGGCCTTTGCCCCCCCACCGGACGACGCGGCGGACTCGCCGTTCGCCGGGCAGGGCTGGCCCGCGCCCGGCGGCAGCCCGGCCGGCCCGCCCGGCGTGGCCGAGTTGGCGGCCGGCCAGACGCCCGGCGGCAGCCCGGCCGGCCCGCCCGCCCCCGGGCGTGGCGTCTGGCCTGGCCGGGCCTGCAGGCGGCGTGCGGCTCCGCCGCCGGGGTGGCCGAGGCCCTGCGCTGGTTGCAGGACGCCGAGGACCGGCAGGACACGCTGTCCGTCCCGCGCTGGGACGGTGCGCAGCGCGACCGCGGCTGCGCCGAGGCGGGCCTGCCGCTCCTGGTGGAGTTGCTGGGGGGCCTGCTGCAGCACGCGCTCCCGGAGCTGCGGGACTTGGCGGACCCGGGCGTAGCCGACAGCGACTCTCTCTTCACCCTGTCCCCCGGGCGCCTCGAGCAGCGGCGCAGGGCCGACCTGGCGCGGGCGCGCGCCGCGCGGCTGCGCCGGGTGTGCGCCGCGTACCGCCAACTCGAGGCGGGGGCCGCCCTGCTGTGCCCCGGCAGCGAGGCGCACGCCTTGCTGCGGGCCCTCGCCGGCTCGACCCTGGCCGCCAGCTTCCGCGCCGAAGCCAGCGCCGCGCGGGGCGCGGACGACGGCCCCCCTGGCTCCGGTTGGCCCGGCCCTCTGCTCCAGGCTCGACATGCGCTCTGGTTTAATTTCCTCTTGTTGTCTTTGTTGTGGGGCGCGGGAGAGGTCTGGGCCCACGGCGCCGCCGCCGAGGCCCGGGTGGCGGGCACGCTCGCCGCCGCCTGGGCCCGGGTCGTGTCCAGGTTCCAGAGCCTGTGCGCGGCCAGGGTGCGCCTCCTAGGCGCTCTACCCGAGGTGCGCGCCTGGCAGGCGGAATGTGAGGCGGCGTACGGGAGCCTCAGCGCCGCGGCGCGGGGGCTCGATTCCACCCTCGCTACTGCTACCGACACCACGCCGCCCGCCGCGCCCGGCGGGGCCCTGCTGCCAGGCCCGGAGGCGGCGGGCTGGCCGGACACCAGCGCGTGGCAGTGGCTGGCCCACGGGGCGGTGCTCGGCCCGCGCGTGGACGCGTACCTGAGCGACGTGGCGAGCGAGTGGCAGGAGCTGCTGGGCTTTGTGCGCTCGCGCTGGGGCTGGGAGCTGCCCGCGCTCGGCGCCCCGCCGGCGGCCGGCGGGCCGGGGCTGGGCACCCCGGCCGGGGCGGTCGGCGGGCCGGGGCTCGCCCCAGCCGGCGGGCCGGGGGGCTGGGCACCCTGGCCCAGCTCCACGCGCGGCTCGCGGCCTCGCACCGACAGGCACAGTTTCTAGAAGAGCTGCGGAGGCTGCTGGTGCACTGGCCCGCCGCGGGGGCCTAGCCCCGCCCGCGGGGGCCCTTCCCCCCCTCCCACTGTCGCGCCCCGCAGGCCGCCCGCCTCTCTTCGACCCAGCGCAGACAAGCGCTGCGCTCCGAGGGTGAGAGCTCTGGCGGTACGTCCCGGCGCATCCCCTGTCCGTAACAGCACACGGACGCGGCCCTCCAGTCCGGCTGTTCGTGCCCGGCCGGCCACGACAGGTCGTGCCCGTAGACGGCCAGGTTGCGAGGCGGGCACCCGCACACCCGGTTCAACATGAAGTTGCCGTGCGTAAAGAGGCAGGCCCTGAAGCCCCGCTCGGCGCACGGCCGCCGGGCCAGCCACCAGCTGGCCAGCGCGTTCTGCTCGGCGCACCGTCGCTGGTAGCTAAACAAGTTCACGAGTGCGTTCGCGCGGCACGGCCGGTACGAGACCCGAGGTCGGCGGCAGGCGCTGACCAGCGAGTTCACCCGGCTGAAATCCAGCAGGGACTCACCATGTTCCAGGAGGAACCCGTACTCTTCCTGCTTCTCGCGCGTGCGGGCCAGCCCGGCTAGTTGCTGCAGGCTACACTTCACCACGCCGAAGGAGCACGTGACCTCGGCCAAGCTGCACTCGTACACCCTCTCCGCTCCGTACCGGCGGCGCGGCAGGCAGGGCTCCTCCGCCAGCTCCGGCAGCACCAGGATCTGGAGCCCCCGGAGGTGCGCGTAACGCCCCGCCACCAGGAGGCTAGTTAGTATGGCGCGTGGCAGGAAGGAACAGGCCAGCGCGTTGGCGCCCTGCTGCTCGAGGGCCCGGCGCGCTTCACCGAGCGCGGGCAGCTCGAGCGGATCACCGTCCAGCGGGGTGGCCGAGGCGCTGAAGGCAGCCTCGGCCTCACGGAGGCTAGGGTAATTGGTTGTCACACGCAAGTGCCTGACCCAGCGCACACTGCTCTTCCCGTCCGGGCCTCTTTCTCTCTCGTCGGAACCCCAGCCCGCCCTCTCCCGGGACATTCTTCGGAGGTCGAGCACTCTCTGTGTGTTCGGGGGAGTACGTTCGTTCCGCGCTGAAAAGGAGGGGCTGCGTTGTCTCCCTGCCATCCGCGCTCGCTCTCTTTCCTTCTCCCCCTTCCCACCCCCTGCCCAACTCTCTCCCTTTCCCTCCGGCAGAGTCGGTGCTGTGCCACCCACTCTCTCCCTCTTTCCTTTCTCACTGGCCGCCCGTCCGGTCGCCCGCAGCCTGCGGCGCGGTCGAGGCATACCGAGTTCCAAGTCTTTTTTAATGAACAGCCTTTCGTACTAGCAACTTTGGGGGAGCCGGGTGGCCGTTCGCCGGTCCCGCGTAGCAGGTCAGTGCATAGACCGGCTGCTTTGGTAAAACACCGTAATCCGTCACCCAGGCAGGCCCCCAGTGCCAGGCGCCAGCGTGGGGTAGGCTAGCGGTAGGTCCCCCGCGCCAGGCGCCAGCGTGGGGTAGGCTAGCGGTAGGTCCCCCGCGCCAGGCGCCAGCGCGGGGTAGGCTAGTAACTGGTGGAAGCTCGCTGGCTGGCGCTCGGCCCTCCGCCTTGGCCACGCGCAGGACTCTGCCGCCCAGCACATGCACGCGCGACAGAACTCGTTGTGCCTCCTCCACTTCGCCAAACGTGACAAAGCAGAAACCACGGTGGACCGGACGCAGGCCGGCGCAGAACTTGAGCTGCACATTGATCACCCGGCCCTGGGCGGCAAAGTAGTCCCTCAGGTCCTGGAGGGAGGTGGAAGGAGCAAGGTTGCCTACGAACAGCTTGCGAGTATATACGCCGGTGCGTTGCAGTCCTTGCTGCTCGCCCGCGCGACAGTCCACTTTGCGGCCGAGGACCATGAGCCCGTTGGCTATCACTTGCCGCGCGGCCGCGGCGCTCGCAAAGGTAGCAAAGGCAAAGCCCCTGGACCGCCCCTGGTGATAGACGAGTCGCAGTCGCTGGACCTCTACGCCCGCGTCTACGAGGGCCTGCCAGATCTGTTCGTAGGTCGCGTTCCCTGGCAGGCCTCCCAAGAAGACCTGCCGCCGAAGAGGCCTTTTCTGGTCAGAGGAGTTGGCTGGGGCGTGGCCTGGCCCTTGAACCATCTGGCACCGTGTCCCAAACACGCTTTGTGTCCTAACCAGGGCAGGCCTGGCGACGGTCGGCAGGGGGGTACTCCTCTTCCCCACGCCCCATGTGCGCGCAGGCACACCCCGCACCGGGCGGGGGGGGGAGCGCTTACCCCCCCCCCCCCCTCTCCCCACGCACCCCCTCTTCCCCCGTGGTGTGGACGGAGGCGGGCGCGCGGGCCCAAGGCCACCGGAGGTGTCCCCTCGGAACGCACGCCCCCCTCCCTCCCCCCGCGCGCCGGTTGCTAGGGGGCAAGGGGGGGAGGACGCCCCCGCTTTCCCCCCCCCCTGCTCCCCCACACTCGGGCAGGCGTGGCGGGTGGGCGGGGTGGACGACGAGCAGAGGAAGGGGGTTAGGGTTTCCAGCTGACAGGTGCTCAACGCCCAGAGGAGAGAGAGGGGGGGGGGCTTTCCTGCTAGAGGTGGTGCTAAACCCAGGGGGGGGGTTTGCTAAACGCGGTGCTAAAAGCCTGGGGGTAGGGGGGGAGTGCTCCTGCTAAAGCGGTGCTAAAGCTCACGGGGAGGGAGGGGGCTTCCTGCTAATTTAAAACGCGGTGCCAAAACTTGGGAGGGGGGATTTTGCTAAGTGCGGTGCTAAAACCCAGGGGGAGGTTTGCTAAGTGCGGTACTAAAGCCCAGGGGGGGGTTTGCTACATTTGGTGCTAAAACCCAGGGGGGGTTTGCTAAAGTGCGGTGCTGGAGCCCAGAGTAGGAAGGGGGGGGGTGTTCTGCTAAACAAAGTGCTAAAAACCCAGGGTAAGGGGGGCTGTTCTGCTAAACAAGGTGCTAAAAAACCTATGGTAGGGGGGGGCTGTTCTGCTAAAAACCTAGGGTAGGTGGGGGGGCTGTTCTGCTAAAAACCTATGGTAGGGGGGGGCTGTTCTGCTAAATGCAGTGCTAAAACCCAGGGGGGGGTTTGCTAAAACGCGATGCTAGAACCCAGAGTAGGAGGGGGGGTGTTCTGCTAAACAAAGTGCTAAAAACCTGGGGTAGGGAGGGCTGTTCTGCTAAACAAGGTGCTTAAAAACCTAGGGTAGGGGGGGGCTGCTCTGCTAAAAACCTAGTGTAGGGGGGGAGAGCTGTTCTGCTAAAAACCTAGGGGTAGGGGGGGGGGGCCTTGCTGCTAAACGGGCCGTGTGAGCTGGTCCGGTGCACCGCCGGCTCGCCCGTTCCACCCGGCCGGCCGCCTCGGCCGCGTACGCGGCCGCGACGCGGGCGTTCCTGGAGGCAGTCGCGCCGAGCGGGGGGGGGGCCATGCCTTTGTCACGACTTATCTGGGCGCACCCCGGTGATCGGCACTCTCCCCCCGGGGGGGGGGGGGGGCTAAGCGGGGGTGCGCGCAGCGTGGGCCCGAGAAAAATTAAAAGTCTTCTGCAGCAGCTCTCATTTAATATTAGGATAAGGCTAGGAAGGACCAGTGGCCCCGTAGGCTAGGCAAGGGGGGGGTCTGTCTTTCTCCGGAGCCTGTGTCCTCTGGGCCGGTGTGTCAGGGGCCTAGCCGCAAAAGAAGCAGGCGGGCGCCCGGTCGTAGCCCCTAGCTCCTCCCCGCCCAGCCTGTCCTGGCGGACCGTAGCTGCTGGCTACATGTTACACTCTGCGCCCGGGCGCAAGCGCAGGTTCACGCGCTCGAGGTCGGCAATGTCCCGGCAGCCCGACCCCACCGCTAGGCTGGTCAGGTCCCACCGTGTCAGGTCCTGGCGCAGCGATGAAGCGCCGAAAAACAGTCTTTGCATAGTGACGACGCCGCTCACGTTCCAGGCGGCCAGGCTGCGGTTGAAGGACCGCGCACCCTCGAACATGGAGCTCAGGTCCAGGTCGGCGGGGCCCAGGCGCCAGGACGCCAGGTCCGAGTCGAACCTGCTGGCGCCACGGAAGGTCCCGACGAAGGAAGTGACCGAGCTGACGTCCCAAGCGCTGAGGGAGCTGTTGAAGAGTGTCGCGCCCTCGAAGGACCCGGCCAACGACCGGAGGGGGCCGTGCGGACTGGGAGGTGGCGGGGTCGGAGGCAGGCTCAGCAGAGAGGAGGCTCCCCGGAAGTGCTCCCCTAGGGTAGGGTGCAGGCTGACGGGGCCCCACTGGTGGATGCGCAGCAGGCCGGCCGCGAGTATGGGGTCGGTGTGGGCCAGGGACCAGCCCGGCGCGGCCTCCGAGGTGATCCGAATGTCGTACACGCCACGCTGCGAGTAGTTGTGAGCGCAGGGCACAAAGGGTATATAACAGCACGAGGTTTGGTTGTCCCCCCAGTCGACCTCCGAGCCCTCGTCGGTATAGTTGGTTGGCGCCTGGGCCAAGCGCCGGCGGACAGTCCCCGGGGCCGGGGGCTCGAACGGCAGCACGAGTGGCATCGAGGTGTCATGGATAAACCACTCGATGTTGCCGACCAGGGCCGCGGTCCCGTTGCTCGTTCCACCGGCCGGGGCGGTGCTCGTGGTGGCGGCCGCAGTGCTCGTGGTCGTCGTCGCCCCACCGCCGGCCGGGGCGGTGCTCGTGGTCGTCGTCGCCCCACCGCCGGCCGGGGCGGTGCTCGTGGTCGTCGTCGCCCCACCGCCGGCCGGGGCGGCGCTCGTGGTCGTCGTCGCCCCACCGCCGGCCGGGGCGGTGCTCGTGGTCGTCGTCGCCCCACCGCCGGCCGGCGCGGCGCTCGTGGTCGTCGTCGCCCCACCACCGGCCGGGGCGGCGCTCGTGGTGCTCGTCACCCCACCGCCGCCGCCGGCCGGAGCAGTGCTCGTGGTCCCGTTGCCCGCCCCGGCCGGTGGCGTGGTGCTGGTGAGGCCGGGCTCTGGGGCTGGCAGCCGCTGGCCCCCCTCGAAGCCGCTCGTGCTTAGCCACAGGCACAGTGGAAGGGCTGACGCAGGGACAGGCTCCAACAGGATTAACACACACAGGACAGTGCTCCACATGCTAGCTCGTCGCGGTATTGGTCGCTCTGCCAAGGGCCTCCGCGAAGCGACGAGTGGTAGGGAAGGTTGTACGTGTCCTTTCCTATTCACACGACGGCCGTACAGCTCCTGTGCGTGGCTGGGAGCGGGCGAGGGAGGGGGGAGGGGAGAAGCCGGTCGTCTGCGGGAGAGGGGGAGACGGGGAGGGGAGTGTAGGTAGGCAGAAGGGGGGCAGGGTCCGCTCCGTGCGCCGCCCCTTCTTCCTCCCCTTCTTCCCTCGGCCAGAGCCAAAAGAAGAGTGCGCTTAGGGGGAATTTCTCTCCTCTCTCCCCTTCCCGCTGGATGCGCCTGCCCCCCCCCCCCCCCCCCGCAGGCGGAGCTCTCTACAGCAAGACGCGGGGCCTCAGCACACAGAGAACAGGAAAACGCTTTCCCTCCTTTTTCCCGGGCCTTTTCTTGCCATGTCCACGGACGACTTCGCTGACACGTGGCAAGATGCAATGGACAGTTTGAACGGGCTTATGAACAGTGAGGAAGACACGATAGAACCTGTGACAAAGGCCTGGGCCGAAAGAGATGTCTCTAGGCAGCAGAACCTATGTCTCGAACTCTACGTAGATGACCCTGTTGGCTGTGTTAGAATACGGGCTTTTCTGACGGACTTGGTTCTCTCTCAAGAGCTCCAGTCACTGTGGCCTTGCATGCGCACTGTCAAAATTAAGAATCGCCGGGAGCGGGCGCTCGTACTGCCGGCGCAACTCTTGGCCTTGCTTGCCGGGGCTACCCAGGTGGAGCTAGAGAATATCCATTTCGAGTATGATTGGAACACAGAACTCACTCTTACTCTACCGTTGGTAACGGACTTCTCCTTCACCAGAGTGACCATGCCACAGCAGACTGGCTCGCCGAGAAGGAGGTTCACTCTAATCTTTCCTACAATACCGCACAAATTCGAGCTGACTGGCTGCGACTGTATCCACGAGGTCAGCAGCCGCGAGGGTAGGCAATCGCCACAGGAAAAGAACTCTCAGGTCCGTATCGCGAGGAACTCTGCGCTAGAGGAGGTCCACATCGCCGGTGCAAGGGCTCGGTACGAAGCCGTGACCGTGTTGGATTGTCAGGCATTAACGAGCCTGGTCTTACCTCCAGCCAAGGCCGTTGTGGTGGCTGATTGTCGGAGGCTACAGACGCTGGTAGTACAGGCGCCAGAGGAGGCAGGAACACTCCCCGAGTATCATTATGGGCTCCAGTTGGAAAAAGATCTGCCGGAGCTAAAGAGCGTGGCTGGCCCCTGGACCGACCGCCTGTGGCTTGACATCTCACAAGCTTTTGTGTCCTTGCAAGTACAGGGTTTTCGTGAAATCACAGCCCGGATGCATTTTGCTCTCCTCCAGGGTGCAGTATTACGCCTGGACTGGTCAGCAGACGACTTACCCGCCTGGTTTCGGCGCTGGCTGAACTATGACGCCAGAGAGCTCACTATCGACGTCGAAGACCATGGCCTAGCAGTCGCCCTGACCGAACGTTCCCCGCCGGCCGGGCCGGCCGCCGTGCCTACGGAGCTCCCAGCAGGTGGAACCGGCCAGCAGGTACTGGAGAAGCTGCAGGACGTGTACCCTGCGTGGTTGTCGTTGCAAGTCGAGCGTCGGCTCTTTGCGGACGCTCCGTGCTGGCCAGGCCTGTTCTTGTTGGAGCTGCAGCGCCTGTACGGAATAACTCTGCCCCCCGTGGGCAGAACCGAGCCGCGGACGAGCCACCCCTTTCCGCCGCGCTGACAGCTCTGCTTAGCCTGCCTACGCATTACACTGTGCTCCAACCGTCCGGGTCGCTGCACCTGCGCGCTCGGCTGCGCCTGCTCTGCGCACAGGGCGTCCTGACCAGCCGGCAGCGGGCGGCGCTAGAACAAGAGGGGCTGCCATATCCACGCGGGCTGCAGTTTTCGCGGATCGGTGCAGATCTGCTGGCTGGCGTGCAAGAGGCAGTAGAAAACACAGGCCTGCTCCGCCTAGCCTGCGCTGAGCTACGGCAGCGACTGACCCAATACCACTGCCCCGAGCCTAACTCCGAGCTTCAACGGCTCGCGGCTGGGCTGAATCCGGGCACCCTCGAGAACCTGGTCCAGGCTGAGTACCGCGGCGGGCGCGGCCAGCTGCTAGCCTTCCGGCAGGCGGGGGCCTGGCTGTTGGCCGCGGCCTTCGCGCCAACGGGACTGGAGCCGGCCGCCGGGTGGCGCAGGGGGGTGCTCCAGTTGCTAGCGAAGAGGTTCCGGGAGACGCCCGGCTGGAAGGAATTGCCTGACGTTAAGGACGATCCTGACACAGACCTAAGTGTCTGGGGGCGGAGGTACACTGCCCCGGCTAAGGTACCGGCGGAAGTAGAACCAGCCCTGCTTTGCTGCCTCGAGACCCTGTGGCCCCTCGGCCATGGCGCCGACGCTCGGTGGCCCGTGGAAGCTGACGCTGAAGCGGTCCGGCAGCTCGCGAGCAAAGCGATCACCGAGCACGAACAGAAGCGGGCACCAGAGCCACGCTAAGGTAGTGCAGCCTCGGCACGGAGCTCGCTCCCCGGGCATCGGCCGGCAGACACTGGAAGGAGAGAAAGAAAGAGAGAGAGAGAGAGCAAGAAAGAAAAAGTCACCTAGTCTCGCGAATAGCTTTTTAATAAGTTCCTGGCTAAAAACAAGAGCCTACGTGTGGGGGTGTCAATGTGCAGCCTAGTCTAGTGCTACGAAGAGAGCCAGAGTCACGTCGTCGTCGTCAGGCCTACTCCTCCTCATCCAGCGGCTCGGGCTCGATCTCTTCGACTTCCTCCACTTCCTCCCCGTCGTCTGCCTCCGCGTTCGCCGGCGGCGCGGGTGCCGGGCCCAGGTGGACCGACAGCGCGAACAGTTGTGCCCGGCCTTGGTCAGTGTGTTGCTGTGCGTTGACGCACTGCAGTCCTGTCCACGAGGCCCGCCCGTCCACGACCAGCTCGAAGCGCTCGCTGCCGGGTCGTTCCCACCAACGCTGCAGCCACTCGGTGCAGCGCCGCTCCGAGGCGAAGCACTGGCACATGTCGGGTGCCCACGCCAGAGACTCCACTTCGTGCTGTTCGGCCGAGGTGCGCAGGACCTGGCGAGAGTGCGCCGCGAAGCAGGCCAGGCCGCTGGGCCGGTACGAGCTCCTGCGCCAGGTGCCGGGCAGCGCCTCCTTGGTGTCCAGGGGCTGGCCCGCCAGGGTGTAGCTCAGCCCGCCCCGGTAGGCCGTGATGGAGCACTCCGGCGCACCCGTCCCAAAGGCGTTGGGCAGCAAAGCCAGCCGGGCCTGGGCCGGGCCGGGGGCTGCCTCGGCCGCCCTCTGCACGCTCTCGGGCCGCCAGGCCAGCAGGGCCGACGTAGCGGGGTCCACGCAGACAGCCCGGGCCAGGGCCTGCAGCGCTCGGCCCGCCTCGGTCACCAGCTCGGAGCTCTGCAGTCCGGTGGGGCGTTCGGTCGGCGCCAGGCACACGGGCAGGTACAGGCGCCCCCGGGCCGTGTCCTCCAGCAAGCGCAGTTCCGTCGTCTGGGTCTGTGGCTCGGCCCGGCCAGTGCGCGACAAGCTAAAGCACCGGCGCTCCGGGCCGCCGAGGCCGGAGCCCAGCAGCGGCAAGCTGGCTAGGCGGCGGGCCCGGCTCACGGGATCTACTTGCAGCAACGAGGCGCCACGCCCGGCCGTGCGCTTGGCCTGGAGCACCGGGGTCAGCGCCAGGGGCAGGGCCTCCAACGCCAGCGTGTACAGCTCGGTCACGGGCACGCTCAGGCTCGGCCGGTGGCCGCCCACAGCCTAGCAAAGCTGTACAACACGCACAGCAGGCGCTGCCTGGCCACTAGGTCCGCGCCGAAGCCGAGCATGCGGTGCTGCAGCTGCTTGAGGGTGTCCACCACCGGCAGGAGCCCCTTGCGCTGGCGGAAGTTGCTGATGGCCTCGACGCTGCACACCACCGCCGTCGCCTGCGCAGCCATCGCCGCCACGTACAGGCACCCGTAGAACTGCCGGCTGCGCACCAGCGCCTTGGCCTGCGCCGCCGGCAACGACGTACCCAGGGGCCTGGGCTTCCAACGCGTCTCGGTGCGCAGCTCCTGCACTAGTTCCTTGAGTTGCTCGGCCGAGTCCAGCTGCACGAGCTGGCGCGCGGCTAGGGCTAGTATGGCGGGGCGCCCGCGGACCACCAGCTCCTCCAGCGCCTGCGGCACCAGGAAGCACTGCGTGCGTGTCGCTGCCCCGCCCCGGCCCTTCTTCCGGGCCGGCAGATCCGGCTCCGCCGCCGCCGCCGCCCCCGCCCCGCCGAGCTCCGATTCCAGCACCGCACGCACCGCCTGCACCACCTGCGTGTAGGGATGGAGGCGCTGCAACAAGCAATTGGTGATTTCGTCGCTGCCCGCCGCGAGCTCCGCGTCCTCCTGCAGGCCGTGGCCGTGCATCAGGGCAGCCTCCTGCTGGGCGTGCAAGTGCTGGTAGTAGTCGGTCGCCGTGTGCAGCGCGGCCACGAGGTCACTGAGCCGGTCCCAGTCGCCCTTGCGCCACACGCCATCCAGGACGGGCAGGCGTACTCCCGGTGCACGCTGGACCAAGTCCCGCAGCTGGCCCTCGGCGTGCCCCGCCGGCTTTTCTTCTTGCTGGTCCAGCTCGGCGCAGTGCGCGACAAAGTCCGCCCGGGCTAGCAGCTGTTGCAGCGGCGGCAGCGCCTGCGCGGCCCAGGGGTTCGCCGGAAAGCCGTGCGCCGGATCGCAGACGTAGTCCAGCAGGGCCTGCAGGCTCTCTCGCAGCTCGACGCGGGCACAGTCGGGTTCTTCCTCGGCCGCAAAGATCAGCTTCACGGGGGAGTGCGACGGGTGCAGCACGGTATAGGTGCCAGCGGTACTGAGCATGTCGTGGGCTGGGCGTAGGAAAGTTAGCTTGTCTGACTGGCCTGCGGTCCAGTGAGTTTGTGAGCAGCACACGGTGGTCCAGCCCGGGGCCAGGCAGGCGGCGCGCGCCGCCCCCCCCCCCGCGCGTGCCCGCAGTCAGAAGAGAGCGCGCACCGCCGCGTGCTGCCACGGGCCCGCCGTGCGCGCCGCTCGCGCGCCCTGGGGAGGGGAGGACAGGAGGGGGAGTCGGCGCCAGCCGGTGCGTGCCGCCGCCCACGGGCGCACGTGCCAGTGGGAGTGCAGGCACGTGCCGCCGCCCACGGGCGCACGTGCCCGTGGGAGGGGGGTGCCCCCCCCCCCGGGAGGGGGGAGCGTGCCAGTGCGTGCCGCCGCACACGGTCGCCCGCCGGCCAGGAGAGTGCCGGCACGTGCCGCCGCCCACGGGCGCCCGCGGCCCACAGGCGCCCGCGGGTCGGGCGGAGTTCGGGCAGGCGTGCCGCCGCCCACAGGCGCCCGCGGCCGGGCGGCGTGCGGGCAGGCGTCCCGCCGCCCACAGGCGCCCGCCGGCCAGGGGAGTGCGGGCAGGCGTGCCGCCGCCCACGGGCGCCCGCCGGCCAGGGGAGTGCGGGCAGGCGTGCCGCCGCCCACAGGCGCCAGCGGCCGGGCGGCGTGCGGGCAGGCGTGCGCCGGCTGGCCGGGACGGCCTGCCCCCCCCCCCTCAGCGCGCGTCGCTGCCGACCCAACACGCGCGCGGCCGGGCCGCGTTCCAGCACGCGCTGGCCAGCGCGCGACCAGCGTGCGCGGAGGGGGGGCGCGCCCCGAGCGCCGCTCGTCTCTGCCCCAGAATTCTGTCCTCCAGCTACTTTCGAAGCTACCGAGACGATGAGCGCTACTACTGTCCCTCGCGTGCTGTACCCACACCAAGCTGCGGGCGTGGCCCAGATCCTGCGTCTCTGCGATCCGCACACGGTGGGCGGCGCGATTGTGACCTACGGCATGGGCTACGGCAAGACCCTGACCAGCTGTGCCGCCCTCCGGGAGCTGTTCCTGTGCCACCCGCAGTTCCGCGCCGCCCTGCTCCTGGTGCCGACCGCCGTGCTGCCTACGTGGCACGCCGAGCTGCGGCGGCTGGGCGACTACCCCGGCCGGCCCGGGGTGTTGCTCTTCCACGGCTCGGCCCGGGTGGCCGACCTGGTCCGAGCCCTGCGCCCCGGAGCACAGGGGGCAGCGCCACGCTACTTCGTGCTCAGCACGTGCGACACCTTCAAGAAGCGGCTCGGGTCCCTGGACTGGCAAGGCGCCCGGGACCTGTTCCAGGTCCTGGTCGTGGACGAGAGCCACCACTTCAAGAACGCGGTCCCGAACGAGGTTGGCGAGCTACCCCGGTACGCCGAAGTCTTTGGCGCCGCCAACCCCTTGCTAGGCGGCCGCCGCTTCACGCTGTTGTTGTCAGGCACCCCGTTCGAGGCCCGGGTGCGTGAAATGGTGTCGGCCTGGTTCCTGTTGACCGGCCAAGTGCACGGGGGCGAGGCTGACGTCCAGGAAGCCGACCTGCGCTCAGCCATGCAAGACCTGATCCAGCCACGCTGTATCGAGGTGCGGGCCGAGGACACGGCGCACATCCACCAGTCTATGCCGCAGCTGACCCACCAGGTCCAGTACCTCTCTGCGCACGGCTGGCCCAGGTACGCACACGCCAAGTACGACCGCGTCACCGCCAGCCTCAACCTCCAGAGCCGCGAGTACGCCTCCCTGCTCAGGGGCCGCCAGCGCGGCCCCGCACAGCGCCAGCGGCTCTCGCAGCTGCTGCGCCTCATCCGGCAGCTCCGGGCGCAGCTGCGGGGCCTGTGCAGTCATCCCCTGGTGCCCTGGGGCACGGAGGAGCCCGGGCCCTGCGTCCGGCTCGTGGACTCGCTGCAGCACAAGCGCAAGAGGCTGAGCCCGGGGCTACCACTCGAGGTCCTCAGCCGCAAGCTCGTGCGGCGGGCCGGCGGCGAAGACGACGCCGAGAGCTGGCCGCCAGCCCTGAGCCCGGCAGAGCTCAAGAATCCCCTGCGGCAACTCGGCGCTCAGCGGGCCTGGCCGGAGGACCCCGCCCCGACGGAGCTGCCTCCCCCGGTGCTCTTGGCCAAGTTCGAGTTTGTGTACCAGACACTGCGGCGCTGGGGCCAGACGCACCAGACCGGCCGCTGGGTCGCGACGAGCGAGTGGGTGCGGGTGCTGGCCGAACTGGAGGCGTACCTGCGACTGCGCCAGCAGATGGAGCCGGTGCCACAGCCCCCCTGGCGAGTCCTGCACTTCAGCGGCGACACTCCGAAGCAGGCCAGAGCTAGCGCCGAGGCCCTGTTCTGGGCGCCGGCCCCTCCTCCCGGGCTCGTGCTGCTGCTCTTATCCAAGAAAGCGGGCGGGGTAGGGCTCAACCTCACGTTCGCCGACGGCCTGCTGCTGCTGGAGCCGGGCTACACGTACGCACAGGACTCCCAAGTCGTCGGCCGAGTACAGCGCCTAGGCGGCAGGGGCACGGGCGCCGAGCCCCGCCAAGTGCCGGTGTACTACCTCGTGTACGCCAGGCTCGACAGCCAGGACACGGCCCTGCGCAGGGACCACTGTGCCAAGGCCCGCCGGGTGGCCGTGACGACGCTGGACCGGGAACGCGTCGAGGCCGAGCTGGCCGCCAGGTACACGCCAGAAGAGAGGCTGGACAAAGCGGCGGCCGCACCTCCAGCCACACCTCCGGCGGCCGTGCCGCCTACGTCACCCCCTCCCCTGGAGAAGGCGTCCCCCGTGCGCAAGAAGAGGCGCCTCGAGGCCGACGTCCCCGCCGCAGATCCCCCGCACGAAACAGCCCGGGAGGCGGCTGTAGAAATTGTTTTAACACTGGAAATTATTTTGTACACTGGAAATAGTATTTCCAGCCAGTGGAAAAAACTTCTGGGCACTGGAAATAATATTTCCAGATACTGGAAATATTTTCTAGTATTGAAAATATTTCCAGTGGCTGGAAATAATTTTTTTTCATAGCGGGAAATTTTTTTGCTGGAAATATTTCCATCTACTGGAAATATTTCACTGGAAATATTTCCAGTTAGGGAAATATTTCCAGTGGCTGGAAATATTCCAGTAGCTGGAAGTATAGAAAATATTTTCAGTTTCTGGAAATATTTCCAGTGGCTGGCAATATTTCCAGCTTCTAAAATTAATTCTGGTCGTTGGAGATATTTCTAGATTTTGGAAATATTTCTAATAGACAAAGTAATTTCCCGTCACTGGAAATATTTCCAACCACGGTGAAAGCACCTCATTTTTCTGGTGGCAGGATTCTGGCGGCGAAACTTTGCGCAATTTCCCTGCAAAAACGGCTGGTCTGTTCTGGCAGGGAAAAGTTGCAATCGACGTTTCAGGCCAGGCGCTATCATCATCTGCAATAAAATTTTTTCAGGTGGGCGGTGGCATCGGGAAGAAAAATGGCACTGTTCAAAAAACACCAGGAAGTGCAAAGTTCCGGCTTTTTTGACCATGTGCCTTTGGTTCAGTTTTAAGCGACCCCAAAATTTGCGACCCCAAAATTCTCAACAGCTCCATTTTGCAGTATGGAAGGTGGGTTTCTCTTTACCTTCTTTGCTACTGGAATGCATTCAACAATTTGCTCCTGCATCACTTATGTGCAACTTGTTGGCTTGTTGTTGCTGTTGTTGTAAGTTTTTTTTTCAGGCGTTTTACTCGGGTTTTTTTGTTTTTTTGGGCTGCGGAATCGAGCGAGCGCGGAGAAAGAGCGTTTAAGACGTTGTTAAAACGGTAATCTCTCTCTCTCTCTCTCTCTCCCTCTGGTCGGTCGGTCGGTCGGTCGGTTGGTTGCTTGGTTGCTTGGTTGCTTGGTTGCTTCTCTCTCTCTCTCTCTCTCTCTCTCTCTCTCTCTCTCTCTCTCTCTCCCTCTGGTCGGTCGGTCGGTCGGTTGGTTGGTTGCTTGGTTGCTTGGTTGCTTGGTTGCTTGGTTGCTTCTCTCTTTCTCTCTCTCTCTCTCTCTCTCTCTCTCTCCCTCTCTCTCTCTCTCTCTCTCTCTCTCTCTCTCTCCCTCTGGTCGGTCGGTCGGTCGGTCGGTTGCTTGGTTGCTTGGTCGCTTGGTCGCTTGGTCGCTTGGTTGCTTGGTTGCTTCTCTCTCTCTCTCTCTCTCTCTCTCTCTCTCTCTCTCTCTCTCTCTCTCTATGTCTCTCTCTCTCTGTCTCTCTCTCTGTCTCTCTCTCTTTCTCTCTCTCTCGCGCTCTCTCTGTCTCTCTCTTTCTCCTTCTCCTTCTTCTCCTCCTTCTCCTCCTTCTTCTCCTCAACCCCCTCCTTCTTCTCCTCCTTCTCCTTCTCCTTCACTCGCGCTCTCTCTCTTCTCTCTCTTCACTCTCTTCTCTCTCTTAGGATAGTGGCTGGAAATATTTCAAGTGACTGGAAATATTTCCAGTGTCTGGAAACATTTCCAGTGGCTGGAAATATTTCTAGTGGCTGGAAATATTTCCAGTGGCTGGAAATATTTCCAGTGGCTGGAAATATTTCCAGTGGCTGGAAATATTTCCAGTGGCTGGAAATATTTGCAGCTTAAGGAAATATTTCCACCCACTGGAAATATTTCTGGAGAGAGAGAGAGAGAGAGAGATGGAGACCGAAGGGGACAGTAGGCAGTGCAGGCTGAAGAGAGAGAAAGAGCAGACCGAAGGGGACAGTAGGCAGTGCAGGGTGACCATATAGCAGACCACACTTCTGCTGGCAGATGAAGCGCTGCATTGCTTTCAATCTCTTTGTGTTCTGTGCATGAGGAAGTCCTACAGGACCAAGCCTTAGGTCCGAGTGACAAAGCAGAGGTGGCAACGGCAACGGAAAACCAGGAGGATCTGAACCGGGCTGGAAGCTAAAGGGGGCATCAGCCAGCGGAAGTGTGGTCTGATGTGGCAGTGCCCGCTGCCGCAAGTATAAGAGCTTCACTGGGGGTAAGTTCTGCGCAATAGACGGACACCCTTGCATCGTAGACAAATACGGTAACCAGAGAGAGAGAGAGAGAGAGAGAGAGAGAGAGAGAGAGTCTTACAATTATATGCATATGCATGTATGCATTATATTACAACACATACCCTGTCTTGTGTGCAGTTTCGCCTGCATAGGGGAGGAAGAGTGTCCACGTCTTATCAAGCGACTACGAGAGATGTGGACGGGTAGCGACGACTACAAGCGCAAACTCTTCACCAGCACTATCAACGCTGGCAAGTTGAAGAAGGTTTCCATGCCGCCAGCCGCCTGAAGCGCGCAATGATGGCAGTAGATATTTCGTCCTACGGCGACGAGCAGCCCGCTGACAGCAATAAGGTTTGGTATTGGCGAGAGAGCGTCGCCTGGGAGATGTTGCCTCCATTGGAGACGCGGACGGACAAAGAGCTGGAGAGTTACTGGGACTCAGATAGTGAAGAAGAGGACGGGTGTCTCTCTCTCTCTCTCTCTCTCTCTCTCTCTCTCTCTCTCTCTCGCTCGCTTGTCTATGTAGAAGTTCCAGCCACTGAAAATATTTCCAGTGGCTGAAAATATTTCCAGCCACTGGAAATATTTCCAGTGGCTGGAAATATTTCCGACCACGGGAAATATTTCCAGTGGCTTGAAATATTTCTAGCTTCTGGAAATATTTTCATCTGCATTTGTCATATACACGCATACATACATTAATTTTCTTCTGTTGTTTATTCAGACTTGCTCTCACTGGCAGGGACATGGGGCGTATGTTTTTCTTGCCAATTCCAGGTGATCAGGAGTGGAAAAAGGGATACGTCGTGGAGTATCTGCGACCTTGTCTGCCCGTGGAAGTTCCTACGAAGGAGGATTCTGCAGGCAGAAAGGTAGACTCATACTTTCTCGCTGACTACAATGTAAACAACAGCGCCAACTGGCGCTCTCACAAACAAGCTCATGTTTGTTTGGATAACGTTTTACACGGGTCAAGAAAAAGAAAACAGACTTCTGTGCCTGTTGCTGAAGCGAAAAGTATGTTAGGTAGCTCTAATGTGGTGCCGGTCTCTTCTATGAATGTGCCGGTGGATAAGGGCCAGTGGCACATGGTTCATTTTTGGGTAACGATTACACAGCAATAGATTCATTTCCCGCCAAACCTTCCATTTTCTATCCTTGTTTTCAGTCGTTGAAGGACTATAAACTCATATTTACCAATGTGAGAGAGAGGAAAGATGCCTACACTGGCAAAGTGCAGGATTGGGACTTTAGGTTGGGGATAGAAATCTTTGACGATCGAGTCAGGCAGCAACACAACGGTAAAAGGTTCGCACAGGAAAGCTGGGAGAGAGTGCTAAGTTTTGCGAAACGTTACAACAAAAGTATAAGTTATGATTGCGTTTGATAGATAATAATTTTATTGTTTCTAGTACGTACGTACTTTTATCGCAATCATAATTTTCAGTAGTTGCGGTTTAAGTACGTACTATTCTATTAAATTTTGCTTTGTTTTAATAGCTTTGTACTTATTAATGTAACCTCCCGGCCGGAACCCGGACTATTAATAACGTTTCCAGCCACTGGAAATAATTTCCAGCCACTAGAAGTAATTTCCAGCCACTAGAAATATAATTTCCAGCCACTAGAAATTATTTACAGCCACTGGAAATAGTTTCCAGCCACTGGAAATAATTTTGAGCACCGGAAATAATTTCCAGTCACTAGAAATAATTTCCAACCACTAGAAAATATTTCCAGCCACTAGAAATAATTTCCAATCACTGGAAATAATTTCCAATCACTGGAAATAATTTCCAATCACTGGAAATAATTTCAACTACTGGAAGTAGATCCGGCTACTGGAAATCATTTCCAGCCACAGGAAATATTTTGGACACTGGAAATTATTTTGGATACTGGAAATAATTCTGAACGCTGGAAACCATTTCTAGCCACTGGAAAATATTTTGTATACTGGAAACGATTTCGAATAACTTAAAATAATTCCAATTAGTTAATAATTTCCAACCACTAGAAAGAATTTTGAGTATTTGTCCCCATAGTGTATATACCACAATCTTAACTAAGATCATGTGAGAGTAATTAAATACCATAAATATAATCCTAAACCTTGTGCTTATTTATTCTGGTGACGATACAGTATGACCTAATATGAATAAACCGGTAACGGATATATGAATAATGGTATTATTACTGTAACGACTGGATATATAAATAATAGTATTATTACTGTAACGACTAATAAATATGATAGGCAAATATATAAATTGGTAATAGATATGAATAGGACAAATGTAAATGTTATGTCGTGAAAATGGCCATATATGTGGTAAGAACAATATTATAAATATGATTGCTTACTCAGCTGACTCAAGAATGTCGAGTACTTCAATTAGGGTATCATGTACCCGTGACAGCGGTATTCCGTGTCCCTCGGGGGAAAGGAGTTGCTGTCTCCAGCTTTTACTCTCCGTGAGGGTCAAATCCCATACGGTGACTGCGTTCTTCAGGTTTCGCGCCGTTACGACGTTCATAGTCTGTAGTTGCGCAGCCATGCTTAACAAGCCCGCCGTATTCGGCCACCGTATGTCAGGTGCTGTGACCTTGTCTTCGGCTACGGAGTATGAATATGTTAGGGTGGGTTGCCTTTCCTTGTTGCGAACAAGGTAGCCACCAACTGATTGTACTTTAGATGGTTGGCATACCATGCATCGTTTAACAAGGTATAACTAACCATTCAAAGGTGGGGGTATCACTTTTTCCGAAATTTTTCAAGACTTTTAGGAACTTTCAGAAAACTTGTGCAAATGAATGGGAATTCAGGATTTAGTTACATAACATACTAAAATGATATTAAAACATGTTTTTATTAATAGTCAACCACTTGGACTTCACCTCCGGAGGTGGACCGAAACCGGTCTGACACTATAATTTTTCTACTTTTTTTTCATGCCGGCGACGGCAAGACCATGCTGGAAACAAGCAACAACCATGCACACCTTGCTTTGATTGTTTTGTTTTATTTGTTTTTAGTATTTTCCTACATTATGAGCTGCTTTCACCTTTAAAAATGTCCTGCCGCCCGCTGTGGGAGGGGGATTCACGTTGGGGGGGGGGGGGGAGGGTTTGTGTGATGCGAAGGTTACATCAAGCAAAAAAAATTCTAATTTTCGGTTGCAACGATAGAAAATCGTAGCGCGTGCACCTGCAAAAGAAAAAAAAGTCACAACGCGCAAAATCTCTTACATATTAAGAAATAACCATGATAACATATGCTTGTAATGTTACCAATATAAAATGACTACATCAGGACCTTTGTGCGTGCAAGGGTTGCAGTATTTCCTTGCTTACTTGCGAGGCGACATCAATGGGTCGTCTTCGTCAGAGCTATCAGAGCTATCAACATCTGCAGGCCACTCACATAACTGACACTTGTCTCCACCTTCAGCGTTATGGCAAGAACAGCAGGGGCAGTCCCACGGATTCGGGCCTGGCTGGTTTGCGCCTTGCACCTGATTGCCCCTGCGTTGAGATGGCAGCGCCTGCTTGGAATCAGCTGAATTTCGCGCGCGCTTGCGTCCGCGTCCACCTGCTGCTCGACGCGCGCGGCGACGTCCGCGCTGACGGCTTGGTTGGCGTACTCGTCTACGAGGCACACTGACAGTTGAGTCTGAGTCATCCTGTTCACCTACTGTAAATAATAACACAATGCGACTAGTTTTTGCAAAACGTATTGCAGATATAGCATGAAATACCGTTGACCTCTTCCTCTGAGCTAGAAGAAGAGTTCCCAGATAGCGCGGGTTCGGGTTCTGCAGCACCAGCTAGTTTGGCATCCACTTCTTCCTCTAACCCACACTTTGAAAATGATTCCATGCTTGGTCAACCAGCTGCGCCTTTTTAAACTGTTTCCGGTCGCCGTCTTGCGTTGGAACACCGTGCATTCTAAGCCAGTCCTTTAGCTCCTTGACTACCATTTGGCTGGATGCAAATGCTTGCTTGTCTTGAGACGATGTAAGCAAAGTGAAAATTTTGCGCCACGGATGAGAGACATTTGCAAAAGCCAAATCCTGCTCCTTCTTTTCTTCCTCAGTCAGCTACCTTGCACCACGCCATCGCGGGTGAGCTGGAGGCCGTCCATCGTTGACAAAATATGCACGTGGCAAAGAAAGAAGCTCATCAGGTGTCAAATGGGTAAGAGCGTTTATTTTTTCTTTGCGGTTAGGAGGCAACTCCATCCAGTTCATCGGCAGCTCATCGATAAGTCGGAACTCGACTCTCCATTCCTTTCCCTTCGCATCAACACATGACATATGAGCAGGGCGTCCGGGCAGACCACCGTCGAAGTATTTGCCATCAACTTCCACTCTTGTCAGGTTTCCCGCCGCCAACATCTCCTCCACATGTGCCCGCTCGTCCGGCCTAGGTACTTGCCCAAAGAACGAATATCCTTTTTCAAACGTGGGTTGACGAAGTAGCCCACAGGAAGCTTGCGAGGCAGATTAGTCGCTGCAATACATCCAACGCACCGGTATTGCAATACATACAACACATGCACGTGGGGGGGGGGGAGGAGAAATTTATATAATACAGTACCGGGGCGCTGAATGAACAGTTTAACTGGTGCTCCTAGGGGATTATCCTTCTCTCCATGAAATTCCTCCTGTGCGTCTCCCATCGTCTTGAACTCCGCAGTCGGTAACTCGTCAGGATCCTCATTCTTGGTGATGCGCCAGGCCAGAGGCTTGCTGTAATGCTTGAAGCTCTTATTCATGCATGGACTGAAATGAGTCATCCAGTCGTAATTGCAAGCAAGAACAACCAACACGAATTGCGATCTTTTTTGCTTGAAGGCAAGGATAAGTTTCAACAAAGCTTGAGCGATGTTAGTTGTAAGGAAGGTGCTCTTCCACCCAATATCCATCACTCTGAACTGCTGATCATTCCCGTCATGGCCGTGCCCAGGAGGCTTGCGATGAGACTCTGCTTGCCAACGGATACCGCGGTCCACAACATTAAGCCCGATGAAGCCTAGCATAGCCCACGCAGTGTTATCCCCGGCGCCGTCCCATTCCAGAAATAATTTCCATGCTGGCATAGTACGAGGATGCCAAAGCTCCCAATGCAAAAGTGATGCAAGCATAGTAATATTGCTGTTCACACCATGCTCCACTGCGCCTTCCAGGTACGTGAAAATGAAGTTAGTATCGGTAGTGAAACAAGTGTTGATACCGACGCAAAGGCGAAAAACCATTTTGCCTTTGAAATCTTTAGCAGCACGGCGGCAAGATGGAATCCTCACAGGCGGCTTCATGTCTGCAGATATAACAGTAGCATGGAAGTCTTCTGGCGCAGCCTTCTTGCGTTGCATGCTCGCCACGCGGCAGGTCCTGTGAATTTTGTGGTGAAGGCGGCTACGGCGGCGCCAAGCCTGAACATCCGCTTCACTCTTGAAACCTTGGGAATGCTGAGCCGCAAGATCCGTGCAGATATCACATTTTGCAAAGTCTCCCGCTGCAGCACAAGGATGTAGTGAGTAATGTTGAAGGCTAGCGATTCTTTCTCATCGAACAGTCAACTTTGCAACATATATATATTATCTTGAGCTTGAAAAGAACGGGAATTGAATATAGGCTCAATGAAATAACACAAGTTCAAATGTCATTATATACTTATATGCATATTACCTCGTACAAACTTGATGTTCGGAAAATCTGCTCGCCAAACCTTGTTGATTGTATTGTCTGTTGGAGGATTATCAGGATTAACTCGCTTAGAGTGACCAAACCGTAGACACACTTCTTGCCAGTTGTCCCGAACATACTTTTGCACTCCGGAGTCCTCAGCCATTTCTTGTAGCATATGCCGTCACTGCATATCTCGGGATGACTGTCTGTGAATTTTTCACAAAGCAAAACCGTAACCAGATCTTCCGTGTCAGGAACTGCTGTTGACTTTCTGGCAAAGACCTTCGTGTTGTTGGTAAGAAGCTTGTGTGCGCGAGATAAAACTCTGTTGCTGACGCCGTGGATGCGCTGCCAAGCTGTTCTGCAGACCGGCTCCGTTTGATACATGTATTAAAACGAGCCAGTTTTAGTTTGAAAGGATTCAAGCTGAGCAGCTGTCCAAGTGTAAAGCTCACTTAGTGAAGACGATGCATTCTTCGCTCGTGCGTGTAGCACATCACGCGTGTCGATGAATGCGTAACACTTCCACTTCTGACAGCAAACAGACTTGACTTCTCTATTCAGGTCTGCGAAGGTCATCCCCAACAATTTCTTGAGCGCTTACGGTCTCTGCAACCTCACGTATCCTTTGGTGCGGCTTTTGATGTTGTAGGGCCGAGTGGGATTCTTGCGTGGTCGTTGTAGAGGAAGTGGTGACAATTTCATCAGGTCACACACCAGCTCATTTGATTCCATCAGCTTGTCGTAGTCGCACAGAATACTGGATTCCGCACCCGCATATTCTTCGTGGATCAGAGGGGGGAGCCATCTAGGATCGGTAGGATCGGTAGGTTCATGGTAGCACTGCGAATCAGTATCCGAATCATCTTCGTCGACGCTCTAAACAAACCAGAATGACTACCAACTTCCGCAAGCAAGCAAAAGAAAAATAGAATTACCAGAGAGCCGGTAGGAGCATATAGTCTCGCGCTGCTATCTTTGAGCTTGACCGGAATACTCTGTGGCTCCGCCCTCTGGTCCACGTCAGCATCGATGTCAAAACCAACTTCCTATAAAGGAGAAGCTGCCTAGTGATTGATTTCATTTATTTATTACCTTCTTACTACAAGAGCTTGATTTTTCCAGCACAACTGTAACGTTAGAGCTCTGCCTTCGCAGAAGAGTATCCTGCCTTTCTGAAACAGAAGTAACGCTGTTGAGAAGCTTCATTTTCTGCTCCGTCGTCATAGATGAAGATCTTGACACCGGCTGCGAAGTTGCATCAGAAGTAATACTACTAACTGAGGTTAAAATCGCAAGCTTCTCTTCGTGCTTCAATGAAACTGATTTCAAAGGAATTGGATGCTCTTGCTCAGGAACGATGAAACACACAGGGCCGTTGTCAGTCTCGTACCAACATACTGGAATTTTAGCGCGTTGCTTGGCAGCTTGTTTCAGCCAGACCGGGTATGCATCGCTCGGTAGCGTAGTGATGGTTAAACCTGGATTCGGCGCATAATTGAGCAAAATCTCTTCACCTTTGCTCATTCCAGTGCTCACCGTCACGATTGGAGTCCCCTTGCTGATCTGGAAAAAAAATGCACGTAATACTAACATTGATGTATGTATGATGTATATTGTATGCATGTGCATTTAGATATACAACTTTACATTGCAGTAATTTTTTATGTATGGCGACTGTACTAGTTAGTAAATTAAATTTACCTTCACGTTTGGTTGGGCAGTATCCTTCTCAGGGTTGAATCCTTTCGCTGAAGAATTTATGAGATGCAAAGCATTTCTGCTTGAAGGGGAAATAAACTGAATGGGGTGCATGCCGGTTTGAAGGAAGTTCCCAATTTTCATCGTAAAATGCTCTGAAAAAGCAGTACTACGATCAAGATTCAGAGCACGTCCTCCCGCTTCCAGGAGCCCAAGCTGGAAGGAAGGAGGAAGGTATCTACCGGCAAAAACTCCGTAGCCACCATCGCGGTGGGCCACGTAAATCGGCGCTTTGGAAGCCCTCAGCATGCATATGCCTAGACATGCACACATGAATGTTTGTGCGTTTCTCTCTCTCAACAGCAACAACAACAACAACAACAACAAGAAGAAGAAAGAAAGAAAGAAAGAAAGAAAGAAAGAAGAAGAAAAAGAAGAAGAAGAAGAAGAAGAAGAAGCTTAACAACACGGAGGACTTTGTATCACCGCCCACGTGAAGTGCCGCAGTTTTGCTCTGTCTACCGGTGCAGAAGAAGAAGAAGAAAGACGAGAAGAAGAGAAAGAAGAAGAAGAAGAAGAAGAAGATTCTTAGAAGAAGAAGAAGAAGAAGAAGAAGAAGAAGAAGAAGAAGAAGGAGGAGGAGGAGGAGGAGGAGGAGGAGGAAGTACAAAAGCCTTAGGAAAGAAGCAAGAAAGAAAGAAAAAGAAAGAAAAAAGAAAGAAAGAAAGAAAGAAAGAAAGGAAAGAGAGAAAGAAAGAAAGAAAGAAAGAAAAGAAAGAAAGAAAGAAAGAGATAACTGAACAACAACATCTACACATGAATTTAGGTGTCGACAAAAGTTTGTGCAGAGTTTTCCCCACAGACCATTTTGTACGTAAAAAAAGAAATGCATTCCCGCCTAATCTGGTCCATGGAATAGGCGGGAATGCTGTTACATCTTCTCAAAATACTTTCCTCTTAATACAAACTCTGCACAAACTTTTGTAAAAATCATTTCATAAACGAAGTTTTATCGAACTGCTGGCTTGTGGCAAATAGATTCAGTTGGGTTGTGAAATATTAGGAACTGATATTTATGGCTTTAACAAACATTTGGCTGTAGCTTTTTGCAAGGTATCGCTTGAGTTGTGAGGAGGAAGAGAGGAATTTCAAAAACCATGGAGGTCGGTGTTGACAAAAGTTTGTGCAGAGTTTTCTCCGCAGACAATTTAGTATGTAAAAAAAAGAAATGCATTCCCGCCTAATCTTGTTTATGGAATAGGCGGGAATGCTGTTACGTCTTCTCAAAATACTTTCCTCTTAATACAAAGTCTGCACAAACTTTACACCTACCCTCCAGCCTTTTTCCAATCGCTAGGACCTGATTTTTTAGCTTCCACCACCCACCGCGTCACGAACCAACTCAAATCTTGGCGCCTTGGAAGGCAACTCATTTCGCATTCTGCAAAGTCACAAGATGTTTGAATGTAGGATTAGCTCTGATGCCCAAGAAGAGTTTTAGCAAGCTCGTTGCCAAGACCTTACAAACTATTCGAAAAAATTCGCGAGATGAAATCTTCCTTACTATCAACGGATCCCCAGACGTGGAGCCCTTCGAAAATGTGGAGATTCCCGACGACGTCTTTCGCAAGCATGATCTAGTAATACTATACTAAGATTGTGTGCTTGCCTGTTTATTTTCTTTATCCATGTGTAACATGCAGGGCAAAGGCGACCTCGATACGTTGGTCCGCGGCTTCTGCTACTCGTGGAATCAACAAGGAATGCTAATGAAGGATAAAACCACGAAATGGGACGACGGCTTGGGCGAGGAAGCAGGTCCCCCACACAAAAGACATAAGAGGCAGACAGCGTTTTTGAGACCTGATGATCCCTCAAGAAAGAAGAAGGAGGAGGGGGAGGAGAAGAAGAAGGAGAAGAATGAGGAGGAAGAGAAGAAGACGAAAAAGGAGGAAGAAGAAAAGAAGAAGGAGGAAGAGAAGAAGAAGAAGAAGGAGGAGGAGGAAGAGAAGAAGAAGGAGAAGAATAAGAAGAAAGAGAAGGAGAAGAGAAGGAGAAAGAGAAGGAGGAGGAAGAAAAGAAGAAGGGGAAAGAGAAGGAGGAGGAAGAGAAGAAGAAAAAGAAGGAGAAAGAGGAGGAAGAGAAGAAGGAGAAGGAGAAGAAGACGAAGAAGACGAAGAAGACGAAGAAGAAAGAAGAGAATAAGGAGATGAAGAAGAAGAAGAAGAAGAAGAAGGAGGAGGAGGAGGAGGAGGAGGAGAAAGAGAAGGAGGAGGAAGAAAAGAAGATTAAGGGGAAAGAGAAGGAGGAGGAAGAGAAGAAGAAAAAGGAGAAAGAGGAGGAAGAGAAGAAGGAGAAGGAGAAGAAGACGAAGAAGAAGAAGGAGAAAGAAGAGAATAAGGAGATGAAGAAGAAGAAGAAGAAGGAGGAGGAGGAGGAGAAAGAGAAGGAGGAAGAAAAGAAGAAGGGGAAAGAGAAGGAGGAGGAAGAGAAGAAGAAAAAGAAGGAGAAAGAGGAGGAAGAGCAGAAGGAGAAGGAGAAGAAGACGAAGAAGAAGAAGGAGGAAGAAGAGAAGAAGGAGACGAACTTCAAGAAGAAGAAGAAAAAGGAGGAGGAGGAGGAGGATGAGGAGGAGAAGAGTGAGGAGATGAGTGAGCAGGATATGGATCCTGACAACCCGGGTCATAAGTTACCGCCGGTTGGGAACGGCAAGATTCGTGTGTGGGCGACGTCCGTCTTCACATTCATTTCGGGCAAGTCCTGGCAAGACTGGTCTTCTTCTTCTTCTTCTTCTTCTTCTTCTTCTTCTTCTTCTTCTTCTTCTTCTTCTTCTTCTTCTTCTTCCTTCTTCTTTCTTCTTCTTTCTTCTTCTTTCTTCTTCTTCTTCTTCTTCTTCTTCTTCTTCTTCTTCTTCTTCTTCTTCTTCTTCTTCTTCTTCTTCTTCTTCTTCTTCTTCTTCTTCTTCTTCTTCTTCTTCTTCTTCTTCTTCTTCTTCTTCTTCTTCTTCTTCTTTCTTCTTCTTCTTCTTCTTCTTCTTCTTCTTTTGCTTGTACTGCTGCTGTCGCTGCTTGGATTAGCTTGCTGTTCAAGTTTACTACCGAAGACAACAAACCCAGGGAGGGGCCGCTTGTGCTGGACGTTGTGCTGGAGAAGTACAACAAATTTCAGCTCACGGCGTCCACGCAAGTGGAAACATCGGATAGGGAAGTTTCCCCCTGTGCTCCTGCTCTCTTGATCATTTTCCCCTACGGTTGGCGGAAGAAGAGTCCTGCCCAAATCAATCGAGGTACATTATGTTTCTCAAAGTTCAGTCGCTGCACATTAATATCTGCTATACTGGGCTGTTGCAGGATCAAAGCGTTATATTTTTGCTGCACGCTATGTCGATACTGACGGCGATGGCGTTGCAAATGAAATTCACTACCAGCTCATGGGTTTCTATGGGTTCAACCTGAAGCACTCATGCATGCTTGGTAAGTCAGAAGTCGCCGCTTGACTTCGAGAAGGAAGTCAAGCCAGAGTTTGCGAAGTACATCGGCAACCCTACGGAGCCGCCGATGCTCTATTACTGGCGGAAGAGGGAGCTTTTGCTTCTGTTTTTAGCAAACAAGGTCGGATAATATTATGCTTCTTGCCCCCCACCCCCCCCCCCACACAAACACAAACACACACCACTTTCTTTCTTCTCCCCACATTTTAGCGCAAGAGAGAAGGGAACGGCGAGCCTCGGTCTTCGAGCAGGGTCAAGAAACTGAAATATGGTAGCCAAATTGTGTATGATGTAATATGAAAACATGAATCGTAATATGCATGTGGTGCTTTGTACAGAAACGTTGGAGGAGCCAGTGGAAGAAGAGGCGCCCACTCCTACGGCTAAGGGGCCCAAGAAGAAAAAGGCTGGTAACCAATTGAACTTTCATCCTCTCTTGCTTGTTAGTGTATTTGTTTCTGGCTAGTCAAAACCAGCAGCAAGAAGCAGAAGGCTGCTAAGGTCGGGTCTGAGGAAGAGGACGTGGAAGAAGAGGTATAAAATCTCTCTTCCTTCTTCTTCTTCTAAGACTCTTCTTCTTCTTCTTCTTCTTCTTCTTCTTCTTTTTCTTCTTCTTCTATTTCTCTCCTCCTCCTCCTCCTCCTTCTTCTTCTTCTTCTTCTTCTTCTTCTTCTTCTTTTTCTCTCTTCCTTCTTTTCCTGTTGTTGCCTCTCTTTTTTCTTTCCTTTCTTGCATCTCTTTCTTCTCCCTGTCCCCCTTCTGATTTCTTTCGTTTTTTAGCAATTCTTAATTGCCTTGGTTTGTTCTGTCATTGCCTTATTTATAAAGGATTAAACGCCTGCTTTCAAAGCACCGGTGGCCGGACCGTCCTGTGTGCACCTGTATACATTCTGTATCAAAGCGATAATATTGTGTACACAGGAGGATTCGGCCGCTGGCGTTTCGAAAGCAGTCGTTCAGTCCCTTGTCAACAAGGCAATCGCAGATCAAACCGCATCCATCAATAAACTTATAGAAGATGAGAGAAAGCAGAGGGAGGCAAGGGAGCAGAAAGAGAAGGCAAGGATGGAAAAAGAAAAGCAACAACAGCAGCAGCAGGAGAAGAAGAAGAAGAAGAAGAAGAAGAAGAAGAAGAAGAAGAAGAAGGATGAGGAAGGAGGAAGAGGAAGAGGAGGAAAGTCAGAAGAAAAAGAAAAAAAAGAAGAACAACAGCAACAACAACAGTAATAATATTAACGATAATAGTAATACTAATAATAATAACAGTAATAATAATAACAGTAATAATAATAACAGTAATAATAGCAAGAGCGAGAAAGAACAAATGCTGGAGGACGTGATCGCGCGCATGGCAGCTGGCGCTTTGACTGGTAACACCTCCACCCCCCCACGCGGCACCGGTCTCGCCACCCCCAGCCCGCAAAACTCACCAAGTTTTTTTGAGTTTGCGTTAGCGTCGATGGCGCTGAGACGTTGATTTCAACTACATGCAACAGGTTCTTGTATCGCTTCCTTTTTCATTTCTCTGGCAGACGCTTCAAATTGTTTTGCTTTTGTTTTCAGGGTGCACTTGCAGGTTTGCGCTACTACTAGCGGGATTACCAACGGAAACCTGGAAGCAAACAAATTTCTAATTTTCTCAACTTAGTATTCTACATTTAGATTTGTGTTGTTAATTAAGAATTCAACTGATCTCTTTACTTTGCGTAGTCAACAGCCCCCCCCCCCCCAACGTGAATCCCCCTCCCACAGCGGGCGGCAGGACATTTTTAAAGGTGAAAGCAGCTCATAATGTAGGAAAATACTAAAAACAAATAAAACAAAACAATCAAAGCAAGGTGTGCGTGGTTGTCGCTTGTTTCCAGCATGGTCTTGTCGTCGCCGGCATGAAAAAAAAGTAGAAAAATTATAGTGTCAGACCGGTTTCGGTCCACCTCCGGAGGTGAAGTCCAAGTGGTTGACTATTAATGAAAACATGTTTTAATATCATTTTAGTATGTTATGTAACTAAATCCTGAATTCCCATTCATTTGCACAAGTTTTCTGAAAGTTCCTAAAAATCTTGAACAATTTCGGAAAAAGTGATACCCCCACCTTTGACGAATGGTTAGTTGTATCCCTTGCGAAAGCTAGAGCGGTGTAGAGCTCAATGATTTGGAATATGTCCATGGAGCCATATAACGTGAGGCTCGGGTGTTGTCTGTACAGCATTCCCACAATCCCCTGCTCCTTCCCATCGTTATATATGCATTTGACATAATCGTTCTCCCCATACATGTTATGGGGGAAAAGGAATACAGTCGAGTCGTTCAGGTTGTCACCCTGCTTATGAAGTTCGGCTGGGGTTGTTGGCCACCCCTCCGGTCGATTACGGTAGTGATCGGGCAAGACCTTAATCTTTATCGCCAGAGTGGGAATCACTACCACATCGTCTGCGTTTCTCCATGGGGAGCGAGGGATCGGTTCTTCCTCTCCTCCTCCTCCTCCCCTGGCTGGAGTTGCAAATCCTTCACCCCCCGTAGGCCAGGGGATGTTGTTGTCGAGTCTGATCCCTCAGACATGTCGATTTGGCAATATTTGATCTCTTCGTAAAGCCTAACCAAGCAATTTTTGCCTTGCCCCTCATGGTGTCGAAACGAGCAGTGTCGCGTGTTTGTTATTCGAATGCAGTATGTTGTTTGTTTGTTTTCTTGTGCTTTTCACAATATGAGCAATGTGTGTACTAAGAACAACGTAACATTACACAACAACCAACCCACACATACACTGTCTATCTGCCAAGGGTTGAGTTGACTCACCCCCCCCTTTTGCTTGGGGAAAGCCTTGCTGTGTGTTGTTTCAAGCCAGTTGACGTGTTCTTGTGCACCCTGGCAATACACACCACACTCGTTACTCACAAAAGTAGTCTGTCTGTTGTGCTTACACCCCTGTGCTTCCACAGCCGAAAACGTACGAAAAGGTTTTCAATGAGCTCTTTTGGGCTCAGCCCAATGTGTCACTGTTCGCCTTTTCTAAAAATTTTCTCTCCCAACTCAAAAATTGGACGTAGTCTTTCCTTTCTGAGTGTGGTGGGTGTGTTTGTGAGTGTTTGTGTGTGTGTGTGTGTGTGTGTACCGAGTGCTGTAGACCCTTCACACACCAGTCGCTTTTTGTCTCGGGAGATGCTCGGTAACCGAGTCCTCGCCCTTGTCGATGTATTCAACACCACACAACACGTTTGTAGTGCTTGAGTGAGATGGGTGGTGTATGTTTTGTTTGTTTTTGAAGAAAATACAAATCGCACCCGAAAATCACCCTCCGTTTTGGCTTTCCTGCATCTGTTTTGCTCGTATTTCCCTTGGCCTATGTCTTTTCTGACTGGCCTACCACCCCTCTACGAGATGGCTACCACGTATGGTGTGGGATGTATGTCGTTTTCAAACAGGGTTTACACCAATTGAATAGATTTATGTCTATGTCTTGTCTGTCTGTTTTCCTCAGCCTCCTTACACTCCTTTACGTTTTCCTTACGTATGTGTGGGGCTAACCACGTGTGGCTATACAGACTAGAGTCTGAGTGCGTTCAAAAAAGTTTTGGTGATTATTCTCCTCGTAAGGAGAATGTATGGAGATATTATAAGTGTAGGAATGCCCACAGGGAACTGACCGTAGGTCTTTTTACTTCCTGTGGGTGTGCTGGTAAAGCATTCCTCTGAATCAGGCCGACAATATGTTGACGATCAATCTAGTGAACACTACTGTGTTATTATACCATTGGAGACACACTTCAAGTTCGTGACCCCACAGTCACCAAATACACTATTGTCAGTCTGAGAGTCGTACGCACAACGAGTATCTTGCCGTGCCGCTGTTTGGGCCTCTGTGCAAAGTTTCACTGTTGTTTTTGTGCACTGCACACTCCTCACACCTCGGACTCGGAGGCTCAGCTCCTTTCCTACTCTCAGCCTTCACCACCCTTCCTTCTTCTTTGTCTTGAGTAAGGAAGTGGCTTTTCTCAAACTGCTTGAATGGATTTGGAGTATAGAAAAAATAAGGCTGGGACTCCACTTTTGTCGGTTAAGATAAGAAAGATGTTATTTATTATAAGCCGGGGTCTATTTCCACTCAATCCAAGCACTCTGAGAATAACCTAATCTTCCTTCTCAGCTCAGTGCCGCAAAAGAGAGGAAACTAGTATGGTGGGAAAATGTAGAAGACTATCAGAGCCAAGCAACAAAAAGGAAACAGAGAGCAATTTCCTAATGTCCACCCTAACGATAATATTATCCGGCGTAAAAAATAGTACCGGTTACATGTCTTAATACTATTTATCGTTTTCAACCTGCTCAAACTTGAGTATATGTACAAACTGTAGAAACGGGTATTAATGTAACTATATCTTGACTAGACATAGCTAATCTATACATCACTGTGTTATAGGGGAATAAGAAAAGATCGCATATTTACCTATCTGCGCCTACATAATAGTTGTCATTCCTCAGAGTCAGGCAGGCTTTCAACTCAGTCTGAGTCCGACTTGAAATCACAAATGGTCAGCGTCAGGAAGACGACTTTAATGAGTCAAACATGGACTGCCATCGCACCCGTACTCGCCCTGTGGGCTTGGCAACAGCTCGATGGCAGATTTTCTACCGGGGTCGCTTGGGATCTGTATACTCAGACCAGCGCCACATTTGATCGACGAAGAGGACTCAATATAGTTGACAGGGGCTCGCGATTGACCCCACAAGAACATGCACAAGGAACTGGCTGAGCAGAGCAAAGCAGCGAGCGCGGCGCCTGCGGAGTGCAGACCGGCGCAGAACAGCCCCAAGGGCGTGGAGGTCAGACTGCTCTGCTGCTGCTCTGCCTCAATCCTAAATTGGGTGCCACTGCGTGTACTTGGTTGGGTCGGCCTGCGCGGCGAAAAGACGAAGAACTTAGCAGGCGAAGGAAGCGAAGATTTCGCGGTTTTCTCGGTGATTTTCCGGAAAATTGTAATATTTTTTCCTCCAGCCTTGCGTGGTTCGGGTTTGTTCCCTTCTCGCTGCCCGCCACCAGCATCGGTGGTGGTGGTGGTGGCTGTTATTGCCGTTGTCGTTGTCGTCGTCGTCGTCGTCGTCGTCGTTGTTGTTGTTGTTGTTGTTGGGTCCGCGAGTGAGCATGCCAGGTCCGAACGCCCCGAGCAGCTCCTGTCCTCCGCCAAAGCACATCCGCTGCTGTTGCTGTTGTTGTTGTTGTTGTTGTAATCGTCGACGACGTCCTTGTTGTCCTTGTCTCTCGTTTCAACTTGTAAAAATATGCAAGCGGAAATGAGAGGTTCAGCTTGCTGGGGGCTTTGCCGACGTGTCAGCGAGGTGTGCTGAGGAGAAGGTCCAACGAAGGGTTCATCCGCCATGCTGTTCATACCCTTCTCCGCCTTGTCAGCCTTTCCAGCGTTTTCAGCTTTTTCAGCCTTCTCAGCCTTCCGACTTGTTTGACGCTTGTCCTCAGCCCTATCACCGGGCACGCGACTAAGTCCGGTATTTTCCATATTTTTACAGGTGTGCAGTCAACGTTCCCTGTTGAAAATAGCGAATAGGATGCTGCCTGTTGCTCCTGCTCCTGCTCCTTCTTTTGCCGCTCCTGCTTCTCCTCCCCCTTTCTCCTCCTTCCTCCTCCTTCTTTGCCTTGGTTCGCCAGACTACCATCTGTACTAGTAGTAGTACTACCACTACTAGTACAGATGTTAGTAGTAGTAGTAGTAGTAGTAGTAGTAGTAGTAGCAGCAGTAGTAGCAGCAGTGGTAGTAGTAGCAGTAGCAGTAGCAGTAGCAGTAGCAGTAGCAGTAGCAGTAGCAGTAGTAGTAGTAGTAGTAGTAGTAGTAGTAGTAGTAGTAGCACTAACTGCGCGGGCTGACAAGCAGCCTTAGACTGAAAAGACAGCAAGTTATGCGGCAGTCTAGGCAGTTCGCGCAACTTTTTCTCCACATGCTTCGCCAGCTTCGTGCTTTGGAAAAGCTGTCTGAACTCGCAGTGGGGAGAAGGAAAATTGCTCAAGCAAGCTCGCCCGACCTGCAGCAAGGGCCGCTGACTCAATGCTTGGAGGTCAATGCGATCGAGGGGATCTTTGCACAGGAGCTCGGACAGGAGCTCAAAGAGGTCCGTGGTGACTCGACAATTGGACATCTGTTTGCGCTCCTCAATCACCTCTGCCAACCCTTCCTTTCCTTTCAGCACTCTCCTGAGTGGCGAACTCTCATCCTGCATCACCTCTGCGAGTGATGTTTTCAATGGAATCAGCCTGGTGCCCACTATCATGTGGTACAGCATGGTGCCCAAGGACCACATGTCTGCATGGTAGATGTTGTGTCGACCGGGCCGCAACAGCTCAGGCGCCATGCCGCACATTTTGCCCACCTGTCCCCATTGGAAGCGAAACATACCTATAATACATTACAGAATATATTGATGACATGATTAGATAGATAATTACATATATAAGTAGATGGAAATGGAACATACCGGTCCCTGAATTTTTTGAGCAGCCGAAATCAGCGAGTTTGGCCCGGCCACTTGCATCAACCAGAACGTTCTCTAAGCTCAGGTCCAGATGCGCCATTTTGTGTTCCGAGTGAAGGAAATGAAGCCCGTGTACAATATCCCACATCCAAGCGCCAACAAGAGGGAGAGGAACGTGCTCTTTATTATCCCAGAAAACTCAAGCGCTAGCAACACCTCGCCATAACTTCTACGCTGGCGGTAACAGCGAAGGATGTTGGGATGCGCCTTCCCTGCTACACTGTTGTGCCTCTCCAGCATCGCGTAGATCAGGAGCTCATTCTGCACACGTTTGAGAAACGGTGCGGTTGACTGTTGAAAACATTCAAAGGTTGTTATGTTTATTGTTGTTGCTGTTGTTTGTTGGTGTTTGTTGTTGCGAAAAAAAATATATTGCATACATCAATTATAAATAAACATGATACAGGGTCATGAAGGGAAACACACAAACGCAGCGAGACTGAAACTGCAGACAGACAGACAGACAGACCGATAGTAAAGAAGTTAAACACGAACGTACCTCCGGGTCCTCGCCACCACAAGTCGCTGCGAGGTCACGGTATGACCGACAACGGCTTCTCTTAACGACACACCTTGACATCTTCGCACCATAGACCGTGCTATGCAAGACATGACTTTCAGAAACAACCGCGCCGTGGAAAACCGCGCCGTAGCATGCTTTTGCGAGAGACTCGCGCGCATGCAGCACGCCAGACATGGCAAACACACGAAGCATCGCACACTTGCCACTCCGACATGTCTGCCTTTCGTTGTATCTTGGATTCTGATGTGTGCCTCTCCCACTTTTGGGCTGCTTTTTTGATGCCATGTCAAATATGTCAAAGGTGTCAAAATGTTTTTTTTTTTTTTTTTTTTTTTTTTTTTTTTTTTTTTAACAGTAAGCAAGGTTTAATTAGAAAACAAAGACGAACAAAAATAAAGAAGACTAACCTGCGCCGTAGTTTCCATCGTTACAACCATCAGCTATCCACTTATCATTCTAGGGCATATGCATGGGTAATATGAGAGCCCGAGCGAACGCCTATTCGTTTTTCTGTCTGCATTTTCTGTTAGGGCTGCCAAATTTTGCTGCAATTATTTAGTGTAAAATTACCAGATTATCCTGCTTGGAATGTCAATTTTCACAGTAAACAGCAACTTTCTTGATTTCTGTAACTAGAAGTAAACTCATCAGGCTACCACCTGAACCACCTACCTACCTACCTACCTACCTACTTACCTACCTACCTACCTATCTACCTACCTACCTACCTACCTACCTACCAGTAGTATAGGGTGCCGCTTGGGCACGCTTTTTCAGTGCAGTTTCTCTAGAGAAACCACACTAAGAGCCGTTATTCATTATTTCGTCTACCTATTCTCTCTAAGCTCAAAACAACAATTTCATTAAAATCTCTCTTATTACGAATTTCTCTCTGGACTACTTACACAAAAAGCGAACAGTTGTCAATGTAAAAAAGCCACACGGGGGCTTTTTGTCCTGAGCCCCTAGGTGTCTGGTGGGGAAGTGTTTTTAACCACACACCTGTTTATAAGAAATACAGACAGACAAAAGAAAGAAAAACTGCTATCTGTAAATAATTATTATTTAAATAAATAAAATAAAGACACATATATATAGGATGACAAACGAAGACACACAGAGTTTTAGAATGTCCAGAGGATGCGTTATGGTAAAGAATAACGAAAAAAGACTAATGGTAAAAGTTCAATGGAGAGAAGGAGGAAAGGTTATGTGTAAGTTTCTGCATAGGAAAGAAAAAATCAAAAGAGCAAGCATTGGAAGAAGCAAAGAAGTATCACGAGGAAAATATAATACCTAAATATGATGAATGGAAAAATAACTACGATAAAGAAAGAATAATAATCAAAAAGAAAAGAAAAATTTGGAAGCATAAAGTGTGAATGTGGTGCAGAAATACATAATGGAAACAAAGAGCGACATATAAAGTCTCAGAAACATATTTCAGCAACAGAAAAAGAAAAACCTCCAGTTCCTCCTAGACCAAGCAAAGAGTATATGGAGAAAATAAAGAATGAGGAACATATTAAGAAAGATGATGACGATAGGTGCAATATGTGCGGATACATGGAACATAACTGCCACTGCGGTTGCGGGTATGGTAAGTATCGGTAATCAAAAAGGTTTCTCTGCGGGAACCACTGAATTATATGTTAAGGACAAGGAGGGGTCTTATATATAGGGGCACACACGAGGCCACGAGGGGACGACTGATTGAGGCGGACAAATATTTTAATTTTATAAAATTATATTTTCCTTGATATACTATTATCCAATATGGAGACACACACCTATAACGGCAAGGTCTACAGGTTGGATAGATTAAGGGAATATAAGATAAATTATGAAATCAAGTCTGTCAGGGGTCGGGATGTTCTATATATCAAACCGAAGGTAAGGGGGTATAAAATTGATACACCAACCGCACAAAACTACTTAAACGAAGTAAGGAGCGCAGCACCATGCTATACCAATAGCGCCATCTTTACCTACGATTGAAGAGAAAAAAGAACTGCAAGAAAATCTCAGAGACTTGTTGAGGTATGGTAATTACGATATCATAAGGGACGACAGCAAGGAACATAAACTAGGAATAATGAAAGCCGATATGCGGTAAGGATTAACGGCAACTTCCGATCATTTACGATGCGCGATGTGATAAGATTTATTGAGATTGTATTGAACGACTTTGTAAAACGACAAGCACCGCAAGATAAGGTTAGCCTAGGTATTGAGTTTGTGGATTACTATGGAAAGGTATCAACAGGCTTACACAAAGTTAATCACATCTCGGTTTAAAAAGTTTTAGAAAGATTGTCTGCAATATTTCAAAGCAACGAAAGTCTGTATATGGACGAGAACGGAATAAACTTTGATAAATTAAAATTTGTGTTGAAATATGTTAAAATGCAGACGGGCGGAACACTGCTACAGGTTTTGAACAAATTGGATATCTACAGAAAGAAAGGAGTAATCTGTATTACTGACAGCGATAACTTATGCTTAGCACGAGCAATCGTTGTAGTCAAAGCAAAAATTGAAAAACATCCAAAATACAAAACAATATTAATGGGAAGAAAGATACAGCAGGAAATGGCAGAGGATTTACACTATGAAGCGAAAATTATTAAGGATGTGTGTGGGATACCAGAAATTAATATATTCGCTAATCACATTAAATACAATCTGGTTATTCTAGAATTCCCTGATTATAAAACAGATCTACTTGATTCGAACGGCGAACGGCTGACTAACCTTTACATTCTAAAGACTGAAGGACATTACGATGCCATAACTAACATGAAGTCTATGCTAGGAAAAAAGAATTTCTGTGAGTTATGTCTAAGAGGGTATATGGAAAGACACGCTGTGAAGCCAAATGTAGTATCTGTGAAACAAAGGGTTGTATGGGAATAAATGACAAGAGCCAGTGGAAAGAATGTGAGCAGTGTAATAGAAAGTTTCCAAACACTGAATGCTTTAATAACCACAGGACAACAAACTGCGATGTCAAAGTGAAATGTAAATCGTGCGGTCTTAATTACAGGAAGAAAGATGAGCACAAATGCGGATATGCGAAACGCCGAAATTGCAAACTAGTGAAACCGCTTGAACACCAATGTGAAATAGTCCAAAAAGAAATCTTACCGCCGTCAGAGCAATACATATTCTTTGACTTTGAAGCGACACAGGACACAGGCGAACGCATTGTTAATTATGCTGAAAGCCAGTATTACGATGCGAAGGAACCGCCAGTAATTCACAAGAACATTCAAGATTTCTGTAAGTGGGTTTTTGACACTAAGCACAGCGGATTTACATTTATAGCACACAATGCCCGCGGTTATGATTGTCAGTTTATTCTTAAGTGGTTGGTTGATAACGGACAAACTCCATTTGTAATCTATGAAGGAGGTAAGATTATGATGATGACACTTAAGAAGTATCGCTTCATAGACAGCCTAAGTTTTCTTACGATGCCATTGTCAGACTTTCCAAAGACATTCGGGCTTACGGAACTTAAGAAAGGGTTCTTCCCGCACTTCTTCAATACGGCAAAAAATAAAAACTATGTGGGGTTAATGCCACATAAGAAACATTACTGCTACGACACGATGCGAGGAGATAAACGAAAGGAATTTCTTGAATGGTATGATGAACAAGTGAAAGCACATAACCAATTTGATATGGCTAAGGAAATCGGTGAGTATTGTCATTCAGATGTTGATATACTGAGAAAGGTTTGTATAGATTTTAGAAATCAGTTTCTAGAGTTTGGTATTGACCCTTTTCAATATACAACTATAGCGAGTTGTGTTATGGCTCTGTATCGTGCTAAGTTTATGCCAGAGAATTCAATTGCGATATTGAAAGCGGAAAAACAAAACAGGATGACTTCTAGGGCTTGTGTAGAATGGCTATCATACAGAAGCAGGTTAGACAAAACCGATATTAAACACGCATTCAACGGAGGTGAAAAAATGTTTCAACTCGGACAATCTCGGGTGTATGTAGACGGCTGGGACGAGAAAAACAAAACTGCTTATGAGTTTTACGGGTGCCATTGGCACGGCTGTCAGAAGTGTTGGAATAGCAATGCTCTGAATATGAAGAAGAATATGACAATGGGCGAACTATACAAGGAAACAATGAGAAGAGAAAAACAACTTAACGAACAAGCCAAAGTAATAACTATCTGGGAGTGTGAATGGAGCCTGATGAAAACAAGTGAAAGACTGGCAGAGGATACAAACGAACGAATTACTGAACAAGAAGGACTAAATCCACGAGAGGCTATGTTTGGAGGTAGAGTGAATGCTCTGAAATTATATTGGAAATCACGACATGATAATGAGTATGCGAAATATATTGACATATGCTCACTTTATCCGACCGTGATGTATTACGATCTTTATCCAAGCGGGCACCATATCATAATACGGCCTAACAACGAGGAGGAAAGAAAAAATATGACAAACAAAATTATAAACAGAGGATATTTCGAAGTGGCTAAGGTTAAGATGCTGCCGCCGAGAGGCTTACTACACCCAGTCTTACCGAAGGCGGACAGAGGTAAGATGATGTATTACTTATGCGATAAGTGCGGAATGACTGAGCAACACGGCGAATGTAAGCACACAGATAAAGAACGAGCAATAACGGGCACATGGGCAACTCCAGAAATTTACAAGGCCTTAGACAAAGGGTATAAGTTAATAAAAGTATATGAAGTATGGCACTGGAAAGAACAAAGCAGTAGCCTATTCAAAGAATACATAAAGACATTCTTGAAAGTAAAGCAAGAGTCCAGCGGATACCCCGCGGGATGTAATACTGAAGCAGAAAAGCAAAATTACATAAACAGCATGGAAGCCAAAATGGGTGTTGAGATGGATGAAAGCAAAATATTCAAAAACAAAGGACGGAGAGCAGTTGCTAAGTTGTGCTTGAACTCTTTATGGGGCAAGTTTGGACAAAAACAAAATAAAACACAGAACAAAATGATAAAGGATAAAGAAACCTTATACAAACTATTGAACGATAAATCAGTGGATAATATAAATATTAACATAATTAACGACCAAATTGTAGAAGCCAGTTATGACTTAAAACAGGACGCGGTAAGCGACCCTATTAAAACAAATATTGTAGTTGCTTTATTTACTACATGCCATGCGAGAATGAGACTTTACAATATGATGGACAAATTAGGCAATAGGATATTGTATCATGACACAGACAGCGTAATATATACGACTAACAAAGAAATTAATCAGGCAGATGTAGAGACAGGTGATTTACTGGGAGATTGGACAGATGAATTAAAAGGAGAAAAAATAAAAACCTTTGTGGGAGGTGGGCCGAAATGTTATGGATACTTATTAGATAATGGTAAAGCCAGTATGAAAGTGAAAGGATTTAGTATGAACTATCAAACGAAAAAAGCATTGAATTTACCAAATATGTTAAGTGTAATAAGTTGCGGGCTAGGTCTTACGAAGACTGAATTATTTGAGAATGGTAAAAATGAACTGGCTGAATTGTTGGAGACTGATGAAGAATTACGGATTGCTAAGCGAATTGAGAAGTCTGGAAAAGTAGTTATAATAGAAAACAACAAGATAACGCGAGACAAACAAAAGAAAAAAATAACAAGCGAATACTTAGAAAAGATATTTAGTTTTACATACACGAAAAGACAAGTTATCGGTATTGTAGAGAATGCAAGGGACGATTAGCTCTAAGCTCTGTCATCGTTCACGGGGCAGTCTTCTGTCCGTGAAGTTCACGGCTAGTCCAGTCTTCACGGTAGCGTTCACGTACCCGTGAACTATATGTGATATTGATAAATTATATTAATAACTTCTAGTAGAAATTACTTTACACAGGAAACAAAATATTAATAATAGTTCATATAATCATTTGTATGAATAGATGAAACAAGTTTCAACTTAAAAAAATTGATGAAGCTTCATCGAGCGCAGAAATACGCAAACACTGTTTTAATAAAATACTTGCCACTCGTAGAGTCTGAGTGGGAAGCAGAAGAGATAGAATGGAAGAGGTATTAAAGAGATACAAAGGTGGAACACAAAATGAAGCGTAAAAAAAGGAAGGAAGGAAGAAGAGACACTATTATTCTCAAATCAACAGTGGCAGTGGTGTAATTGATTACAACTCAGACTAATATTACTTTTAGTGCCAGCAGATCGGAACTATAAAGGAACTCATAATTCATGATTGAATTTTTTTTGAAATCGTGATTAGTATTGCATATTAATATTATGATAGTCACGGCCAAGGTTTCAATGAATTTTCGTAATGAAATTGAAGAAGCCCGTGACCCACATTTGTGGGTGGGCCAAGGCAAAGTCGAGCGCCAAAATGTGGACGGATACTGACGACACCATTCTTCACAGCTTCAAAGAAAAAAAATCGACTTCTGATTCCCTCCAAAGTTTTCACTTCGAACGAAAGCGGAAGTTCAAGTGCTGTGGGAACGCGGTCGAGCTTGATGGGCAAGCACGCGAGCACCTTTCCTTGATGGCTGCGATAAGTTCATCGACAGTGTGCCACGGTTTGTCTTCATTAAAAGCCACGGCATTCAACACATGATGGATAACAGCCGCATGGCCATCACATAGAGAGCTTCCGTGATAAGAGGCAAAAAAAAAACCATCGTAGCCTGATAAGATTATACTTTGCTTTCAAAGTACCTATGAGTAAGAGGGGTAGCACATGAATCAAGACTCAAGCTTGGGAAAGAAAAGGCATGCACACAAATTATACGTATGATGATGCTTACTGAAAAATGCGATGGTCGATGAAATCTTGAAGTGGTTGGGCCCGCCATCCGAAAAAATGTCTACGCCTCGCAAAGTGGAGTTACCTTCTGCGCAACGATCTTCTGGATCCTTTCAAACGCCTTCAGGAAAGCTTCGTGGACATACGCGAAATTATTTTTTACTTCCTCACTACCTTCGCAAACTACATCTATATACTCCCACTCCACACACTGAGCAGTCACGTTCCAGTAAAAACAAACAAACACCAGGTCGATTGCTCTGTTCTCATTAC